>UESW01003937.1:749334-799107 GCA_900491605.1 Calamus simplicifolius | reverse complement strand
ATCATTTTATTAGAGAACATGTAGCTAATAATGATATTTGTCTTGATTATGTATGTACTGATGAACAATTAGTGGACATATTTATGAAACCCTTAAGTGAAGAGAGATTTTGTTATCTTAGATGAGAATTAGGAGTCTGTGATCCATCAAAATGATTTTAAATCTCCTAGGAATGACTATCTAGAATTCAAACACATTCTTAAAAATTCTCTTTTGTGACTCTAAGAAAAACTTATCTAGAATATTGAACCTCTTGATTCACCACATTCTAAGAAAAATTTAACCAAAATTTGATGATTTTTGACAAGTTTTAGATCCTTTGAAACTCTCATTTTTCACTGAAACTGTCTTGGAGCCGACACTATTGGTGGAGTCGACTCTAGTCTGTGTCGCTCTCTATGTGACTTTGGAGCCGACACCCACCTTTGTGGAGCCAACTCTATTTCGGGCGCTGACTATGTTAGCGATTTGGAGTTGACACCTCGCTTTGCGGGAGCCGACACCTTGTGATTAGGTTGACTTTATTGGGCAGAGTCGATACCTCTTCGTCCCCAATCAACTCCAAACTCTTCCAAAACCTTCTCCACTTCTTTCAAATCCTAGAATCCCTTTAATTCATCTCTTCCTAGCACTCAATGGCACCTAAGCGCTGCGGATCAGTCTTTGGAGCAACCGTGATGATGGAAAAAAGGACGAGGCATCCGGTAAGACAACTATCGCCCAGCTCATCCTCTACATCGTCATCCTCTACTCCGAGCGCTATCCTTGGTCCATCCTCTCCCCAAGTAGATCTCCTAGCCGGGAAAGTTATTACAATGGGTAAAAAAGTGGATTTTGGTTTTTTTGAAGTGGAAGGTTTCACTCTTGGAAGACAAATCAAAGAGATGGGTTGGGAAAAGGTATGTTTCTTAGATGTTCCCACCTATCCTGCTTTAATAAAGGATTTTTATCACAATTTAACTAGAGGAGACGGAGGTATTGTTAGTCATATTAGAGGAATGAGAATCCATTTGATTTGGATTTTAAGAAATTTGTTGGAGATACCGGTTATTGGTCCGATTGCCAACTCTCATAGTGAGAGGGGTGAAGCCCTGTCAAGAATACTTGGTAGAGATGTGGCAGAATTTGAAGAAGTTAGGGCTAATCAGTTACCCCTAGAACTGAGGCTTTTGCATAACATTTGTAGTAGAATTTTATTCCCCAAGACTGAAAGGTTTGAGTATGTGTCTGAGAGGGACGTAGTTGTAATGGACTGTGTGGTTACCGGTCAGCCTATAAATCTACCAGGCATGATGATTGGATACATGGCAGAGGCATGTTATAAGAAAGATCTACACTACCTTATGAAATGATTTTGACAATGGCATTTCAGAGTCAAGGAGTGAATATATTAGACAATGAGCCAATGAAGAGTTTTAGACATATGGATTACTATAATAGTGCAACTTTACACCGTATGGGCTTTGTGAAGGTTAATGGCCATTGGAAAAGGAAAGGGCATATGGAGGATAGGGTAGCTGAGGTTGAGACTACGGCCCCTGGTCCATCAGTGGCAGGACCATTAGTCAGGCACTCTTCGCTAGGTCCCAGCAGTTCTGCACCCCCAGCACTAGCACCAGCCCCTACATTCTTTACTCAGGTATCCACTGGATTTTTTGAGAGTCAGTTGGAGCAGCTTAAAAAATTATTTGTGAATCATGAGATCAAGATGAAGAATGAGATTGAAAATCAACATATGGGATTCAGGCAGCTTTTCTACTCTTTGGAAGATAAAATTAGTGTGATTGAGTCATCACTGAGCTCATCTTCATTTGCCTTGAAGACTAATTTAAAGTTGATATTTGAAAAAATCAAGGATATAGCAGGTGACTCTGACATTTATTCCAAATGCAATGCTGAACTTCAGGAGAAAGTTATAGTTGCAGCTGCCTTGGTTGAGAAAATGTTAAATGATTTCATGAAGATTCAAGAGAAAAGATGGGACAGATATTAGAAGAACTGAAAAGGATTTTGAGATGATCCATTTCCTAGCCTTGTCAATCAATCTTATCAATTTCAAGCTTTCATTAGTTTTTTTTGTTTTTAGTCTGTAACTAGGATTAATGATGTATTTTGATGTAATGTGAATGTAGTTTGTAATGACTTAATGAATATCTTGATGTAATGACTTTGTACTCAATGAATGCAATATGAAGTTAATCTTGTTATTTAAATTTTTGAACCTTGAGTTACTCAATTCTTGTGTTTGTATGTTGATTTAAGCTAGATGCACCCTCTTCTTAACCTTTTTGTTGATAACAAAAAGGGGAGAAAGAGTGTTTATGTATATGCATAGGGCAATTAAAGAATATATGTACTTATATATGCATAAAGCTATGTTAATGAAAGCAAGGTTAACATGGAATCAAAATATACATAAGGAAAATGAATGAATGAAATTTAAATGAAAGTGAATTAGTTATTATATGCATATCCATAGGGGGAGCTACCTCATTTAGGGGAAGCTTAACTATGAGAGCTTATTCATTTCAACAATTTCATTAATTGATTATGCATATACTCAATGTTTTTCATCAAAAAGGGGGAGATTGTTGACCCACTTATTGATTTTGATGATTAACAAAAGCTATGAATATATTCCTTGTGTTACTAATGTAATTGACATATGTTTCAGGAATTTAGAAAGGTAAATTATTCAAATGTTAAATAGAAAGTCAGTTTGAATCAGTGTTTGAATGTATTTGTCAAGTTCAGAAGTTGGAGCTGACACCCACAGTCATTAGAGCCGACTCCAGAGCGTATCAGAATAGTTTGAAACTTTCCATACGATTTAGAGTCAACACCTGAAAAGTTAGAGCCGACTCTAACCTGAGATATAGAGAACTATTTTCTGCTTCAGATTTTGGAGCCGACACCTAGATATTTAGAGCCCACTCTAACCTGAGAAACAAAGACTACATTTTCGGGACATTTTCAGAGCCGACATCCTTGGAGATTAGAGCCGACTCCAGATCGCGTTGAGCCGACACCACAAAAATCTCGGAGCCAACTCCATGATGGACTTTTTGTTACTATTTTTAGAAACTCGACTTAGAGACGACACCTGAAAAGTTGGAGCTGACTCCAACATGTTAGAATCATTTTTTCAAATCTGTCAGAGTTGATTCCAACAATAATATTTTTTCACCTAACCCCAACGGATCTATTTCTTTGCGTGAGGATGTAATCCAAGTACATTTCAACGGCTATTTTTTACGTAATCTTGGATTAAGAAGGATTATAAAAGGAGCTTCGGACCGTTAAAAAATAAGAAGAGAAAAATGAAAAGAAAAAAGACATAAATCAAGAAGTTTTCAAAAAGGAAAATCTATGTGTCCAAGTCCATCTATTGAAAAGAGATATAAGATGAATCCAATAGCCTTTCAAGATCAAATTCTAAGGATTTTCACCGATTTGAAAAAGAAGAGCAAGTACCCTAAATTCTCAACTCTCTTTTCACCGAGTCTTTTCAAGAATCAGAGCTCAAGTGTTGATAGTTCTTTTAGAAGAGGAGAGGAAAAGAAGAAAAGCTCAACTTCACATTGCTTCAAATCAGGCTCTTCTAATCTTATTTTACTTACCTTGCATATTTGCTCAATTGAGGAGCTTTTAATTGCTATAAACATATATTTGGATTGTTTGTTTTCTAATTCAATCAAGGGGATTGAATTAGTTGAGGTAGTTGACCTCGGGGTAAGCTAAGGTAGCTTACGGTAGGTTTTGTACTGGTGAACCTGTGAAAACTAGCTGGGTTCGTTGTGACCCCAGTGTAAAACAACAAGTTCGAGTTGTAATCTTGCAAAACAACACATCTGTAATTTGGATGATTATAGTGTGGACCCAAGAGTTGCTTGGGAGTGGACATAGGTGTGGCTAAAACCGAACCACTATAAACCTTATGTGTTTGTCGTAATTATTTGTCTCTCTCTCTCTTCTGCATAGTGTTCATCATTTAGTGCATCACTTCACTTGTGCACATTAATCTTGTGTAATTGGTTTTTAAGTACAAATTTTTTAAAAGAACCCAATTCAACCCCCCTCTTGGGTTGCCATCTGGGCCAACACCTCTTATCTCGGTCGGACCAAGATGTTCATATGCCTCTGTAGAGCCGGAGCATTCTATCCTCATATACTCAATGACACCGAAATATTTTATGCCTTAGCCAAAGTTTCTAGTTCGGCCAGACCGAACCACTCTTATACCTCGGCCAGATTGAGGCATTCAAATGCCTTGGTGGAGTCGAACTATTTTTGTACTTTAGCTAGGCCGAAGAGCCCCCGAACCTCTGTGGAACCAAGCGTGGGAGAATTCAAATTTATGGTAGTTTGACAAGATTCCAGCCGCATAGGCCCTCAATGACCTCCAGTGGAAAATTATGCTAGTGATATCGGAAATGGCCTAGAACCTATAAAGTCATCGAATCTCAAAGCATCAGCCAGCTTCTTTAGCCGTTGATTCTCTAACTAACTAGATATTGATACTACCGGCCTCATAACAAACTCAATTCGAATCTGATTTGAATCTGAACGATTTTGGACCCCCTATGACACGTCCAAGGAATCAAGTAATCGCCTATATATATATCATTGTCCTAAAGCTCCTCAGGTACATTGACACTGACACTCTGACTAAGAATCCCATTAAAGCTCAAGCAAAGCTTAGAGCTCTCGAGAGACTATTTTTTTGAGGGACTCTTCTGTGAGAGCCTTCTCCTTACATTTGCTTGCTGTGAATCTTTACTTACTTGGGCATCGGAGGGCCATCATCGACACTCTTTGCGTGAGGACTGTCTTACATGTTTTACCGGGAAAAAGATTAGTATCCAGAACCGGAGTCAAACTGCACCCAAGTTGGAGAGCGGATTTCCGCAGCAACAAGGGACAAATGAAAGACAGTTTTGATTTTTTTAAGATTTTGTCCCCTACCATTTGGATGCTCGATATGTCCCATGCATTGCACCGATGGCATTTGGTAAGTTCTTTTTTTGATCATATATTTATTTTAAATATATCATGGCATAGAAAAATTTTAATTAAATATCATTCAATTTAAATAATTTTAAATTTAAATTAAGAAAGATATGAGATCATTATCAAAGAAATAAAATAAGATAAATGGATCGGATAAAAGTACTTTTTATTTTTTTAAAAAATAGTTTATTTCAAACTTTAGATTAAAAAAAATTAAAAGAAGTGAAATTCTACTTAAAAAGGTATAATCTAGATGAAAGAGAACCTTAACTGTCATATCTAATAAGAAGATTAAGATAAAATTTTGATTTCTCTTGAAGAAGCTAAGAATAGAGTTTTATTTCATTTAGATAACATTTAAAAAGTTTTATTGCTTGAAAATTATATTTTTTTATAGAATATTTTTTGTTTTAAATTCTATTTTTAATATAAATTTTTAACTTATTTTAAAAAAATCTTATTTATTTAATAGACACATTGTACTTATGTTATTCTTACTTTTATGATCATAGAAATTTAATATTATAAAATTCAAAATAAAAAATAATAATTTTAATATTTAAATTAAATAATAATTCATGAGCTATGTCAACTTGATAACCATAAACCATGGGTAGTCTCTTGATAAATAGAAGAAGATAATTATAATTCCAATCTTTGAATTTTTTATCATATTGTTGTATATTTTAGATTAATCCAAAATAGTATATCATAATAAAAGAGAAGAAGTCCTATGGCATGTATATAAAACCTATTGGGGGTAAAATCGACATTACATTAATATCCGTGCGAGGCGGCTAAGGCCGACCTCCTCCCTTCGCCTTTCCGGGCTTCCCTAGCTCGGCTCCTTCCGGGTTTCCATGGCTCGGCCCTTCTGGGCTTACATAGCTCGGCCCTTCCGGGCTTCCGTAGCTCGGCCCTTCCGGGCTTCCGTAGCTCGGCCCTTCCGGGCTTCCATAGCTCGGCCCTTCCGGGCTTCCATAGCTCGGCCCTTCCAGGCTTCCATAGCTCGGCTCTTCCGAGCTTCCATAGCTCGGCTCCCTTTCGGGCTTCCGTAGCTCGGCTCCCTTCCGGGCTTCCATAGCTCGGCTCCTTCCTGGGCTCTCGTAGCTCGTTTCCTCCTGAGTCACCATGGCCCGGCTACGTTAAATGATCCACAATCCAATACCAACCTCCGCGGAACCTAACGCGGGAGAGCTCAGGTTCACCATAACAGCATCCTAGACAAGGAATCATGTCGAAACGTGGCCTAGGACCTATCATAACTCCCCCAGGCCTACTCAGCTAGATCTCAGTCATCAAGAAGCTCTCCTGGCCATCGATCCCCTAACAAACGGGATACGGATTCCAACGGCCCCACAACGGCCTGATTCTATCCACCTCCGTATCCTAACAACCTCTGAACCTTCCAGAAGGCGCTCAAGACACAGGTGACAGCCTATAACTACCACACTGGCAGATTCCCTCAGGTACGCATGCGCTCTTGGATGCACACTCATACGTGCTCTCTCGTCTCTCCTGCCCTCATGCCGACAGCTCGTCGGTGCTCTTGCCTTCTAGGGCTCCCGATTGGCCGCCCCCGGAGAGGCCTCCCAAAGAGATCCACCTCCCCATTATCTTGTTGATTGCCAATTTCTTCTCCACTGACTTGAGCGTCGGAGGGTCTTCCGCGGAGGGCCACCCCCAACGCCTCTCGTGCGAGGACTTTTGTGCAGGTCCGCCCCCGCTTCTTAGAGATCGACCGTGCCCGAGTCAGAGGACGGATCCCGGCGGCAATAGATTGGCGCTAGAGGAAGGGTCTCAAGTCCCATTAAAACTTGAAAAGAGGAGATAAGAATCTAAATCCGGAGCAGAACCTCTCTAATGGCCAACCGGAGGATAGCAACCTCGGAAGCCCAAGATCAGGTCGCTGCCCAGAGGCCTGATCCGACGAGCGGTGTAGCGCCGCAACCACCACCAGTCGAAACCCCGTCACCGCCTGCCATCCCGGTGACCTAGGACTAGTTTGCTTCGCTGGTCCAGCAAGTTCAAACTCTGACCCATCTGGTTCAGGAGCGCCTCACAGCTCCTCCTGCTCCGCACTTTCATAAGGAAGCGGCGGTTCCTTCTTCACTGGCGACCTCCTCCTCCAGTCCGCATAAATCGGCGGACCCCCCATACCAACTTGGAGGAGACAAGCCGATCCCGCGAGGCGGTCACAATGAAGGTCCTCCCAGATCTCGGCGAGCTCGGTCTCTTTCACCAGTGACTTCCCACTATGATTCGATGCCGTCTCTGCGATCCTCTCGCCCAGCTCCCCCTCTGGCTGGCGAAGAGGAGATCCGTCGTCAGATCCAGGAAATACGTCAAGAGCTAGACGCCGCCAAGCAGGCCCATCCGCCCCAGCCCAAGGCGGAGCAGGGCATCCCTTTCTCTAAGAGGATCATGGAGGAAGTGATTCCCTCCCATGTCAAGTTACCAGCCGTCGAACCCTATCACGGTTCTTCCGACCCGGATGACCATCTCAGCATCTTTCGGTCGATAATGATGTTCCATGGAGCATCTGATGCGGTCCTCTGTCGCGCTTCCCCTCCACCCTCAGAGGATCCGCCCGAACCTGGTTCAATGCTTTGAAGCCAGGTTCTATTGATTCATTCGACGAGCTGAGCCATCTTTTTATTGGCCAGTTCATCAGTAGTCGCCGCCATCGATGAAGGTCCGACTCCCTCTTCGAGGTTAAGCAGAGAGAGGGGGAGTCCTTGAAGAATTACCTTGGCCGTTTCAATAAGGCCATGTTGGAAGTGGACTACCTTAATCATGAGGTGGCCATGTCTGCTCTGGGGGGGGAGTTTCGAAGGAAAGCGACTTCTACCTAGCAATGGAGGTTAGCTACCCCCCGGCCTCTCTGATATGATGGCCCTGGCGGACAAGTACGCTAGGGTCGAAGAATCATGGAGGGTTGCCCATGCTGAGCAGGCAAAGAAGAAGGAGCCCAAAGTCCCCGACAGGCACCGTCCCGCTCGGCGACCAAGTCCGCCTCACCGCTAGAGAGTTCCCCCGCTGTCGCCAAGGAATCGCTCCCGGAGCCCTCCCAGGCGATTCAATCACTACACTCCGCTGACCGTGCCCTGGGCGCAAATCCTTATGGAGATAGAGCGCCAGCTCCCCCGGCCAGTGCCTCTCCGAGGAAACCCGACCCGAAGAGATCCCACTAAGTACTACCGTTACCACCGGGAGCACAACCACGACACTGAAGAATGCTGGCAGCTAAAAAATGAAATCGAGGGACTAATCCAGGGGGCGACTGAATCAGTTCAGGAGGGCGCCCGAGCCACAACAACAAGGAGGTGACCGCCAGCCCAAACTTCAACAACCTCCTCCTCCACCGAATCCGCCCGTGATCGGCCGTATTAATATGATTGAAGAGGTCGGCGGATCGAGCTCCAGAGGCGATAGTGATGGATCAGTGCCAAAGAAGGCACGGATGGGCGAACTCTCTTTCTCCGATGATGATCTCCTAGGGATACAGCTCTCCCATGATGATGCACTAGTTGTATCCCTTAATTTGAACAACTATGATGTAAGCCGAATCCTAGTTGATAGTGGATGTTTGGTAAATGTTTTGTACCTTGGTGTGTTTGCCAGGATGAAATTACTCATAGAAAATCTTCGAGCCGTGGAATCCACCTTGATGGGATTCACAGGCGACGTCGTCATCCTGGAAGGCGTCGTCACCTTGACGGTCCGTGCGGGAACATGGCCCCTTGTGACCATTGTTCAGACAGACTTCCTAGTGACCGACCTCAGATCCCCCTACAACGCAATATTTGGAAGGCTCGGTCTGATGTCCCTCAAGGCCGTTGTCTCCATCCCACACCTATCCATGAAGTTTCCCACCGAACGAGGAGTTGGAGTTGTTCGAGGAAGTCAGGCCATGGCTCGGCAGTGCTTTGTTACAAGCCTTCAGTCTAGAATGCCAGAGGTTGATGGGCTAGATGCTCACGAGGACTTCGCGAACAAAGGGGAGAACCAGCAGAGGAATTGGAGGAGGTACCGCTGGACGAAGCTCGACCCGACCGAACCATCAAAATCGGGTCGCTGCTCAAAGGAAAGCCTCGGCACAGATTGATCGGGTTCCTCCGAAGTAACGCTGACATCTTCGCCTGGTCCGCCTTCGACATGCCAGGGATCAGCCCCGAGGTTCTCGTCCATCATCTCAATGTGGACGAGATGCACAGGCCGGTTAAGCAGAAGAAGAGGAGCTTCGCCCCAGAACGACAAAAGGCCATTGAAGAAGAGGTAGACAAACTCATCAAGGCCAATTTCGTCCGAGAGGTAAATTACCCGAGCTGGCTGTCAAATGTCGTCATGGTGAAAAAGTCGAACGGCAAGTGGAGAATCTGCATCGACTTCACCGACCTCAACAAAGCCTGCCCGAAGGACAGCTTCCCCCTCCCTCGGATCGACCAGCTCGTGGACGCCACCTCAGGCCACCAGATGCTGTCATTCATGGATGCCTATTCGGCTACAATCAGATCCGAATGGCCCCTGAAGATGAAGAAAAGACCGCCTTCATAACCGACCGAGGTACTTACTGTTACCGCGTTATGCCTTTTGGTCTTAAAAATGCAGGTGCCACCTACCAGAGGCTGGTCAACAAAGTGTTCAAGGAGCAAATCGGCCGGAATATGGAGGTGTACGTGGACGACATGCTGGTTAAAAGCAAGGAGGCTTCACGCATGTGAGGACCTCGCGGAGAGCTTTGCCACGCTGCGCAAGTACGGGATGAGACTCAACCCGACCAAATGTGCCTTCGGTGTCAACTCGGGAAGTTTCTCGGCTTCATGGTCTCCCAGCGAGGTATCGAAGCTAACCCCAGAAGATTCAAGCTCTCCAACAAATGGCGCCCCCGGCATCTGTCAAAGAGGTCCAGCGCCTAACCGGGAGGATAGCGGCCCTAACCGCTTCGTGGCGCGGTCGGCCGAGAGATGCCTCCCCTTCTTCAAAACTCTCCGATCGGCTAAAAACTTCCAGTGGACTCCTGAATGTCAAAGGTCATTTCAAGATCTCAAGAAGTACCTCGGCTCGCCCCCGCTCCTCAGCAGTCCGACCCCAGGAGAGACCCTATTCTTGTACCTGGCTGTTTCGGAAGGTGCAGTCTGCTCGGTGCTGATCAAGGAAGAAGGCAAAGTCCAAAAGCCGATCTACTATGTCAGCAGGCTGCTCCGCGATGCGGAGACAAGGTACAGCAGAATTGAAAAGATGGTGCTGGCCTTAATCACCTCAGTTCGAAAGCTGCGGCCGTACTTTCAAGCACATTCCGTGACGGTCCTGACTGACCAACCCATCAAGGCGGTAGTCCACCGTCCCGAGACATCGGGAAGAATGACCAAATGGGCCGTCGAGCTAAGCGAGCATGACATACACTTCCAGCCTCGCCCAGCCATCAAAGCTCAGGTGCTGGCCGACTTCCTCCTCGAGTGTACCATCCCGGAGGACGGTTCTACCCCAGACTCCCCCGAAGGAACCAAAAGCTGGAGCCCGGTGGCTCCTCCATGTCGACGGGTCATCTAATGCCCATCGCTCCGGTGCGGGTCTGGTTCTCACCAGTCCGGAGGGGATAACCTTCGAATATGGTCCGATTCTCCTTCCCGGCCTCCAACAACGAAGCCGAGTACGAAGCCCTGTTAGCCGGTCTCCGAATCGCCCGCAATCTGAAGGTGGAAAAGCTTAATGCCTTCACCGACTCTCAGCTGGTAGCCGGCCATGTACGGGAGAGTTTGAAGCCCGGGAGCCGAACATGATTCGATATCTCCAGGAGGTGCGGAACCTGCTTCCCCATTTTGCGAATTTGAAATTATTCAGATTCCCAGATCCGAGAACGCCCGCGCCGACCTACTCTCCCGATTGGCGACCGCGGAGTCAATGGATGCCGAGCAAAAGTTCCACCTGGAGACTCTGGAAAGCCCAGCATCGCGGAAGCCGACCGAATAATGCAAGTTGAGGCCGAACCATCATGGTTCGACCCTATCCTCAAATACCTCAAAGAAGGGTCGCTTCCGTCCGACCGGAAGAGAGGCTAGAAAGCTGAAGCTGCAGGCCACCACTACGTATTGATTGACAACCAGCTTTACAAACGGTCTTTTTCCATGCCGCTGCTCAGATGCCTTCGCCCGTCCGAAGCAGATTATGCTCTGCGCGAGGTACATGAAGGGATTTGCGGCAACCATCTGGGAAGCCGGTCCCTATGCCACAAGGTGCTACGACAAGGCTACTACTGGCCGACCATGCAGAAGGATGGACGATCTAGTCCGAGCCTGCGACCCCTGCCAGAGGCATTCAAGCATCCAAAGGCTCCCTTCCGCCGAGCTAGTTTCCATATCCTCCGCTTGGCCCTTTGCCAAATGGGGGATGGACATCCTCGGCCCATTCCCGCTTGCCACAGGACAGCGGAAATTTCTATTGTCGCCATCGACTACTTCACCAAATGGGTCGAAGCGGAAGCAGTTGCACAAATTACCGAGGCACGGGCCAGAGATTTTGTATGGAGGTCCATCATCTGCCGATTCGGCCTCCCGCATACCATAATCACGATAACGGCAAGCAGTTTGACAACTCTAAATTCGCCAGTTCTGTGAGGAGCATGGAATCCGTCACCACCTCACTTCGGTCGGGCACCCACAAGCCAACGGAGCGGCCGAAGTGACCAACAGGACCCTCCTTCAGGGAATCAAAGCTCGCCTCTCCAGAGCCCAAGGCAGGTGGGCGGAGGAGCTGCACATGTCTTATGGGCCTACCGCACCACCCCGAGAATCCCGACAGGTGAAACCCCATTCCGAATGGCTTTCGGTACAGAGGCCGTTATCCCTGTGGAAGTAGGCCTCCCATCATTGCGGGTGGAAAGCTACTCAGAGGAAGCTAGCAACGAACAGCTCCGCACCAACCTCGACCTGGTAGAGGAGATTAGAGAGAAGGCCCGGATCAGAGTGGCTGCTTATCAACAAAGGGTGGCCCGTTACCATGCCTCCAGAGTCAAAGGGAAAGCCTTCCTGCCCGGCGACCTTGTCCTCCGAAAGGCCTCTGTTTCCAAACCGCTGGAACAAGGAAAGCTGGCGCCAAACTGGGAGGGCCCGTACCAAGTAGCGGAGATCATTGGACCGGGAACCTACAAGCTACAAGATCTGGATGGGAAATCCATTCCCCGGACGTGGAACTCGGACAATCTCCGTAAATATTATCAATAGGGTATGTCCTCTCCAAATTTATTTTCATATGCCTCATTATATCTTCCTGTCGGCACATTTTTCAATGCAAATCATTATGCACTACATGCCAAAAATTGCAAAAAGAAACAGATGCTGCTTACCAATCCTCGGCACGACCGAGCTCCTTGTCTGGACATTCTCCGAACCTTGGCAGGGCCAAGTAAAATATTCTCCGAACCTCGGCTGGGCCGAGCAACAAATTCTCCGAACCTTGGCAGGGCCAAGTAAAAATTCCGAACCTCGGCTGGGCCGAGCAACAAATTCTCCGAACCTTGGCAGGGCCAAGTAAAAATTCTCCGAACCTCGGCTGGGCCGAGCAACAAATTCTCCGAACCTTGGCAGGGCCAAGTAAAATATTCTCGAACCTCGGCTGGGCCGAGCAACAAATTCTCCGAACCTTGGCAGGGCCAAGTAAAAATTCTCCGAACCTCGGCTGGGCCGAGCAACAAATTCTCCGAACCTTGGCAGGGCCAAGTAAAAATTTCTCCGAACCTCGGCTGGGCCGAGCAACAAATTCTCCGAACCTTGGCAGGGCCAAGTAAAAATTCTCGAACCTCGGCTGGGCCGAGCAACAAATTCTCCGAACCTTGGCAGGGCCAAGTAAAAATTCTCCGAACCTCGGCTGGGCCGAGCAACAAATTCTCCGAACCTTGGCAGGGCCAAGTAAAAATTCTCCGAACCTCGGCTGGGCCGAGCAACAAATTCTCCGAACCTTGGCAGGGCCAAGTAAAAATTCTCCGAACCTCGGCTGGGCCGAGCAACAAATTCTCCGAACCTTGGCAGGGCCAAGTAAAATATTCTCCGAACCTCGGCTGGGCCGAGCAACAAATTCTCCGAACCTTGGCAGGGCCAAGTAAAAATTCTCCGAACCTCGGCTGGGCCGAGCAACAAATTCTCCGAACCTTGGCAGGGCCAAGTAAAAATTCTCCGAACCTCGGCTGGGCCGAGGAACCTTGGCAGGGCCAAGTTCTCCGAACCTCGGCTGGGCCGAGCGGAATTCTCCGAACCTTGGCCGGGCCAAGTAAAACGTTCTCCGAACCTCAGCAAGGCTGAGTAAAAATTCTTCAGGTTAAGACCCGGCTGAAAGCCGAAGTGCGTAGGCCCCGATTAAGGCCGAGGGACTTCCAAATAGTCCCCAAAACTTCCGCCGGTTTAAAAGAAGCACGCTGAGCAAAAACCGTTGACACACAAAGAAGGGCCCATTAAGCCCCGCGTAATCGGCCAAAAGCCCCGAGCAGAGCCAAGGAACCCCTCTGCTACTAAAATCTTTGGGTAACGCCCCTATAACCCATCGATCAAAGCGTCTACTCGACGCGTGAACCAGTGGAGCCACGCCGACTCCCTAACTATTATGCGAATGACATGTTTAAAGCAAAACTCTTGAAAAAAAAGGTTATCTGAACAAGCCTCTTTTCATTAATCCAAAAAAGGGGAGTACAAAAAGAGGCAAGAAAAGCAAAGCACAAAAAAAATAACAGAGGCCCTAAATCAGGGGTCGGAGTCGCTCCCAGACGCCAGCAGATCCTCCAGGCGCTCGGTGAGTCGGCCACCTGCTGGCGAAGCGATTCGATCTCCTCCCTCTGCCGGTCTATCACCCGGCGCAGGGCCTCCGCCTCCTTGGTCGTCACATCCATGTACTCCTCGACGACCCTCACGAGCTGCTGATTGCTCGCGAGGGCCGACGCCAGGCCCAGTCCGTCGAGTGACGGTGGTACGCCTCCTCTCCGCCGTTGAGAGATGCGCTCCTGAGGATCGCCCTGAGAGGCCATGTCCAATATTTCAAACTGAACCGAGGGATGACTAAGACCACCCCTCGGTCATATTTATACTGCCAGGCGGGTATCTCAATCGGTCACGCCGTAGCTACCGACCTATGAGAACTTGCCACGTGTCGTCACTTTAATGCCTGCAGAATCCGAAGGTCGCACCCCATCCCGAGTGAGATCGGTAAGCGCGACTGACTGATCGGGAATCCCCTGAACAGAATACTTCCGATCTGCCGCCCCCCATAATAAATGCTCCCACACTTCCCCAAGCCTCTTAAAGCTTTTTTCGGGAAGCGCAGAGGGAAGAAGTCCAGCGTCTGGCCAATGACTTGTCCCCTCGGGAAGGTTATGTCATACCGCTCGTTCCGCCCAGATGCCCCTCACCAAGCGTCATAGAGACCTTACACTACGGCTCATAGTGGCAGCTAAGTCATTTCTCCGAGCCCCGAACCTCCGAACCTTGGCAGGGCCAAGTAAAAACTTCTCCGAACCTCGGCTGGGCCGAGGAACCTTGGCTGGGCCGAAGTTCTCCGAACCTCGGCTGTTCTCCGAACCTTGGCAGGGCCAAGTCTCCGAACCTTGGGGCCGGAACCTAGTCCGGAACCTCGGCAGGGCCGAGGGAACCTTGGCGGGGCCAAAAAATTCTCCGAACCTCGGCTGGGCCGAGCTACAAGCGAAAAGCCAAGCACCTGAACTTCGGCAAAGCCGACCTGCGAGCTCCGATAAGGACGAAGCACAAAATACCAAGCTTCGGACCAAAGTAAGGAGTATTTCGCCGAACGATCCCTAACCGTCGCTTACGAACCTCGTTAGTTCGGATAGCGCGGGATCCTCGTCTAAGGACGAGCGAGACGCCTTGTACCCCACAACACAACAACAAACTTGGCACAAAAGATAGAGATTGAGAAACAAATAGAACTCTCTTTATTTATTGCCAATCAAGATCGGTTACAAATGCCTTAGAGGCGTTACAAGAGCATTGAAATGCATAAAATAAAGACAAGTACAAAACTCGGGCAACTGCTCCAAAGCAGACCTGGGCAACCTGGTGCTCCGGCATCCGACCGCCGAACCAGATAAGTCGCATCCAGTCAGCTCGAGCCGATAATAGCCGGGCGACATGGACCAATAGTTGCGGCCAGCTTCGGTCAATAATGATATCTCGGTGACCCAACCGAGATATCTGGATGGCCATCCCGGACCACCCAACCGAGGGACCCCCGGCGAGCAGGTAGGAAGCCAGCGGACCCTGGCATCGGAACGCTCTCCCAAACCGAGTGTGTACCCCACCCCCAACTCAAGGACAAGGGGTCGGCGGGCGGCACACTTTCACCCCCTCCCCATGTGGTAAAAGATTCCCCAGGCAGGAGCCCAGGAATCCAAACCAGGGGAGGAGGGAAATTCAACAACCTATGGGGGTCCGCGTGCACTTCCTACCATGCGTCCCGAAGGGAACCACAAAGGTCACACGGGAAGAGTATATGTGCGCTCTCCGTGTGATCTCTGCGCCCTCCATGTGCGCTCTCCATATGATCTCCGGGACTCATCCCCTAAGGGCGAGCCATTCTTCGGCAGCTCCTTCATCGCCCCACTATCCGGAGGCAAGGAGCTATAAGAGGAAAGCTCGGTCCTCCCACTCGCAACAGCAGAGAAATAAGCATGATGAAAGCTCTAAGGGAAAGAAACTTTGGGGATGACCAAACATGACCCCATTTTCCCTTTTTATAGGCAGAAATGAACCGGGGAAAAGCTACCAAGCTGGAAGCCCCGAGATTCAAACACCTGGCCCATGCCACCACGTGGCCCCTCAGGATAGACGCGGCGCCCTACTGCGCGCCAAGCCCACCGCCTGAGTTGACGTATACGGAGATCTCCTTTTGATCCCGAATCACGGATCATTAAATGCAGGAGATCGTCCACTAGCACTTCGAAAACTGGCAGGTTCAGGAGATCGTCCTTCGAAAATAACGTCCTCCAATGGTAAGCGGCTGCGTGCGCAGCACGTGAAACGACCTGCATGGGAAAAGAGCACCTTCCGGAAAGCCTCAGAGCAGCTTTATGTTCCCCACAGTGCCGTATCATCATTTGGTGAAATAAAAACCGATTTGCCTGCAGAACGGCAGGGCGCTGGTGAAATAACCAAAAAAGCGAAAGACCTATCTTGCTTGTCGGCCCCCAACCTATTTTGCTCGTCGGCCCCAGCCGACCTATTTTGCTCGTTGGCCCTAGCCGACCTATCTTTGCTCGTCAGCCCTAGCCGACCTACCTTGCCTGTCGGCCCTAGCCGACCTATCGTTGCTCGTCGGCCCCAGCCGACCTATTTGCTTGTCGGCCCTAGCCGACCTATCTTGTTTGTCGGCCCTAGCCGACCTATCCTTGCCCGTCGGCCCTAGCCAACTTACCCTGAAGGTACGATGGCCCTGTCGCATTAATTAGGGTATCATGCATGGGCTGTCTAAACCAAAAGGTCCCATCCGGAGCACGCCGCATGTGTTGGGAGGTAAAATCGACATTACATTAATATTCGTGCGAGGCGGCTAAGGCCGACCTCCTCCCTTCGCCTTTCCGGGCTTCCCTAGCTCGGCTCCTTCCGGGCTTCCGTGGCTCGGCCCTTCCGGGCTTCCATAGCTCGGCCCTTCCGGGCTTACATAGCTCGGCCCTTCTGGGCTTCCCTAGCTCGGCCCTTCTGAGCTTCCATAGCTCGGCTCTTCCGGGCTTCCATAGCTCGTCTCTTCCGGGCTTCCATAGCTCGGCTCCCTTTTGGGCTTCCGTAGCTCGGCTCCCTTCTGGGCTTCCATAGCTCGGCTCCCTTCTGGGCTTCTGTAGCTCGGCTCCCTTCCGGGCTTCCATAGCTTGGCTCCTTTCCGGGCTCTCGTAGCTCGTTTCCCCCTGAGTCACCATGGCACGGCTACGTTAAATTATCCACAATCCAATACCCACCTCCGTGGAACCTACGCGGGAGAGCCCAGGTTCACCATAATGGCATCCTAGACAAGGAATCATGTCAAAACGTGGCCTAGGACCTATCATAACTCCCCCAGATCTCAGTCATCAAGAAGCTCTCATGGCCGTCGATCCTCTAACAAATGGGATACAGATTCCAACGGCCCCACAACGGCCTGATTCTATCCACCTCCATATCCTAACAACCTCTGAACCTTCCAGAAGGCGCTCAAGACACAGGTGACGGCCTATAACTACCACACTGGCAGATTTCCTTAGGTATGCATGCGCTCTTGGACGCACACTCATACGTGCGCGTCGGTGCTCTTGCCTTCTACGGCTCCCGATTGGCCGCCCCCGGAGAGGCCTCCCGGAGAGATCCATCCCCATTATCTTGTTGATCGCCTCTCGCGCGAGGACTTTTGTGCAGGTCCGCCCCCTCTTCCTGGAGATCGACCACGCCCGAGTCACAGGACGGATCCCGGCGGCAACAAAACCTATGATCTGACAACCAAAATAAGTGATTTTTAAACATTTTGGTTTCTAACATATCATCATGCAATAGGCGTATATAATCCATCTGGAATCAAATACATCAACCTCAATAAAGAGATTCTCTGTTATTAGAAACGCATGCCACCAAATGATCTTGTAACAATAGGCTTAATCAATATCTTAAAAAAAAATCTTTAAACAAAACAAAATTAAAGGCGTTCAAACATGGCTATCAAAAATAACTTAGAAAACCTACTGCACATAAGGCGTGACACCGCACACAACGCGTGATGTCTATCCATTTTTGAAACGATAGAAACAACTTCCAAAAAACCGACCGCATAAATCGCGTGACAGCCAAACACTTTTAAAACTCATAGCACACAACGCAGCCGAATATCACCGAATATGGCCATAATTAATGTCTATCTATTGTTTAAAAACCGATTGCACACAACGCGTGACAATCGAATTATCGAATATCACCGAATATGCCCATAATTAATGGCTATCTATTTTCTGAAACGATAGACTTAACTAATATCTTAATAAAAATCTTTGAAAAAAAACAAAACTAGAGGCATCTAAATGGGACTACCGGAAACAAAATCCCTTATGCCCATGATATCTACCCATTTTTTTCCAAAACAATACGCTCAACCAATATTTTTTTAAAAAAAACTTAAAAATAAAAAATAAAACTAGAGGCGTCCAAGCGAGGTGCATCCAAAACAAGGCATCGCACACAACGCGTGATATCAATATCTTAAAAAAAAATCTTTAGAAAGATAAAACCCACTGCATATATTGCGTATATCCGCCGAATATGCCCATGATATCTATCTATTTTGTGAAACAATAGGCTCAACCAACGTCTAAAAAACATGCTCATAATGTTTATCTTAAAAGAAATTTTTGAAAGAAAAAAAAAATAATAAAACAGAAGCGTCCAAATGAAGCTACCGAAAACAACTTTGAATATACCCACCGTAATGCGTGATAGCCGGATATATGCTAATAATGTCTATCCATTTTCTAAAATAATAGGTTTAACCAATATCTTAAAACAAATATTAAAAAAAAAAAAAAACTAGAGGCACGTCCAAGTTCACCGCACACAATATGCGTGATAGCCGAATATGCCCATGATTCTATCCATTTTGTGAAACGATGGGCTCAACCAATATCCTAAAAAGAATCTTTAGGATATTGTCCGAATATTATGCCTATATAAATTTGCTCTCAGACCATGTCCGAATGCAAGGTTTTCACAAAGAGTGGAAATCACCGCTGGACAAGAAGGGCAAGAAGAAGGTAAAAAATCTCATTATTTTGTGTTCTGTCGTGCCTTGTTTTGATTCTATTAAGTTCTGATGTGAAATCTGATTCGAAATCTTCATGGTCTCTATTTTGTTGATAGATTCCGGATGGGTTGTGGTGTGATATTGGTTGCATTGCATGGTCCGATCTTGGTTTTGGTTTTGATTTTGTATCTTAATTTTTTGAAATTTGAGGAGTCTAGATCCATATTCCGGAACATTTAGTTGTTTGAAAGTGAGTCTAGATCCATATTCCGGAACATTTAGTTGTTTGAAGTGAAGGGATTTCGAAAAGAGATGAAAAGTCTGAGATGCGCTATAGGATTTTTTTTTTTCTTCCCGCTGCCCTTGCAGTCAAGTAAAACGCCTTTATCCTCTCCTTTTGTTCTTTGTTTTGATAGGTGTAGTTTTGTTGAACTTTAAATCTTCATTTGGCTAGGTGCAGATATCTCTGTTTCTCCATCAATTTTGCAGATGATGAGATAATTCTGGTTTCAGAGATTCTTTAGTATATGATATTAGGGTTTACTAATATGTTGATCTATATTTATTTCTTGTCCTAATTTATTCCACAATAAAAACTTTGTTCCTTTTCATTTTCATTGCATACCTTCGTTGTGTAACTATTTTAAGGGTTTCTTTTATGTTTTATTTTTTCTTCATCATGTGCTACTTTGGGAATCTCTTAGATGAAGGTAGTGAAGGATGGATGTCTTCAACCGTACCTGAAATCTCTTGTTTTTCTTTATTTTTTTTTTTGCGTAATGAAATCAAAGAAAAGATTTTTCAGTTATGACAATTGTTTGGAAGCAGTAGCTTATCTATTGGATTATAATGACATAGTTTCATTTTCTAACTCTAATTCCAACTATCATCTCATATCTTTCAGGTTAATATTTTTGAAAATTTTGGAGCTAGCTTATGGAAAGGCGAGCCCCCATTTTTAGGTGCTGGCACTATCATGAATAGTTACAAGATGAGGCTCAGAGTTCGATCCCAAATGGCATCCATCTAGGTTGGTAAGTTTTGGTATCCAACAAGTGCTTTATTGTAGTTTTATTGTGCCTGTAAAGTTGGGAATTGACTCGTTTACCATCTTTTCATGCTTGAAGTTTGTCTTCTTTTAGTTGGTAACCATTCAATTGAGTTGAATTTGATGCCGTGTGTGCCCTCCTTTTGTTGACTGCCATGATCTGAATTAGAATATGGATAAATGGTAGTAATGGATGCTGATGCTGCCAGCTGGTTTGCGTTGGTATTGCCTTTCGGTGTTCATACAAGATATCTGAGTTCAAGTTCTTCTTTGACCCCAATTTGTGCTTTTAATTAATTATTGGTAGATGCAGCTGATCCCAAAGAAAAGAAAAAAAGGAAAGAAAGGAAAATGAAACAGAAGTCATAATGGATGCTATGGCAAAGAATGTAATACAATCAACTCAACTCAACTAAGCCTTTTTCCCAACTAAAAGAAAGTAATACAGTGAGCTTGGATATTTAGTTGTAACGTGAATATTTTTCTCAGGACTTTGGGACTAAATTTTTGCTGCCCCCACTGCATGGGATATAATGGGTATAGACACTGAACAAGTAAATTGTAGATTTGGGCGTCTGCTGTAATGTTTTGGAGACATTTTTTTCATAAGAGCCCCCATGCAAGCAATTGTTCACAATCAGGTTTAGAATAATAGTACAGAAATATTTTAACTTAATCTAGACAACTTTACTCAAACGTGTGATATCTTTTCATCTGTTTGAGTTTCCAAAAATATTTCATACAAGCATATGTAATTTCTTTTATATGTTTGTGTAAATTTAATATGTTTTGGTTTATGTCTATAGTAGTTGATAAATTGGTTTTAACGATTGACAGATATTGCAATCTCGGATATCATCTCTTCCACCTTTCATGTCTGGTGTTGAGGGTCTTCTCAAGGCGCCATTTTCTTTAGTCTTCGAACCACTTCTTTCATTAGTTTAGGTTTCGGAGATGGATTGTTATGGAGATGGATTCTGAGATGCTTTTCTTCATGGAGGGACAGGGATTGCACAAAATTATCCCTCAGCTGCAGCAACCTCCTTCGGGGTCCAAACACTTTGACTTTTGCTATTTGCTATTTTAGTTCAAAAAGAAGACTCACTACAACAAAAAGTTAAATAGACTATAGTAGGTTTTAGAAAAAAAGACTACACTTTTAGTAAAAAATATAGTCTAATATTTTAGACTATATTTTCATAATTTTTCTCAAATTAAAAGACATCTATAATTAAAAAAGTAGTCTTATATTATCTTATAATATAAAAAGACTACATTTTTAATTAAGATGTAGTTTAATATAAAACTTAAAATTTGTCTATTTTTTCTTTCCTAATTCACTTTCCTTCTTTTCCTAAAAAAAACCCTTGATACCCAAACTCATATTTCATTCCACAATTTCACCCAGGATCCCCCTTCATAGTTTTCCTTTGGCGCTCAAGCTTCCTTGCAGACCTTCATGATTTTACTTCGCCAACCAGCCACCAAATTCGAATTTGGTAGGGTTTCTTCTTCTTTTCTCATTCATGATTCTATATCTTAGGTTTTAGGTTTGTGGGAGGGAGAAGAGGAGGGGGGAAGGGCAGTCAAGCATAGGAGATTGTGGCTTGGGTGGAGGTCACGTCACCTAGGGTTTCCATTGAAATATAGGCCACCGAGGGACAAGGGACTGATGGGGAGGAGGTAGTGGAGGAGGGGCCAGAGGTAGTGCTTACAGAAGCCATGGTAGAAGCGGGTGTGGGGGTCGGGGGGGCGAAGGACGGGAATGTAGCAGAACTCGCAGCAAAGGTGGGCAGCGATGGCATCATGGTGGGCAGGGTCGAGGGCGTTGGGGAGGCCGCAGAGGGTGCCGATGTGGAGGACCTTGGCACCACCGTTCATCGGCCCACCTCCATCGGTCTGACCTTATGGGAATCCTATCGGCTACCCTGGTGAGTTTGATGCATTCTCCATGGTTAGTTGGTGGCTTATCCTATTGTATGGTGTTGATTTTAACTACGGCCTTGGTGTTTTTGTTAGATATTCCTTCTGTGTATTATGTCGCGGCACCCCCACCACCTCCGAGGCTCTCTGGGGTTTGCCTTTTGTTGCTCATCTAGCAGTGCCCCCTATAATGTTTTTCTTGGCAATGGATCCTCAGCGTGCAATGTTACTAAAACAGATAAATTACTACTTCAGGTGATTCTCTAGTCCATAAGTGTAATCTTTCTAGTGACTAATGGAAGGTTTGTTAAGCTAGTATTTCTTTTTTTTTAAGTGGAAGATTTGTTAAGCTAGTTTTTTTTTTCTTTTTTCTTTTTCGTCTAGTTCTGAAAATTTGTGCAAGGATATTTACTTGCTGCAACAGAACACGGACAAGCAGGGGTGGGTTCCTATATCCTTAATTGATGGGTTCAACAACGTGAGTTATTTTTGAACACTTACTCGTCCCCCCCTATCATTTGTATATGGATTAGTTTCTATTTGTGGCAAGTGCTATAGTTTATTAGCTGATGCTTGCTTTCTGCAGATTTTAGTATGCGTGTCCATTTACCAGGATGGTAGTCTTTTCAGCTGGTAGTCTTTTTCAGCTTACTAGCATAACTAATCTAATGAGGGATGGTGTCCGCACCATAATCTTTTCATATTTGTGCAATATATGGATATGTATGTTTATATTCTACCATGCATGATCTAGAGATGAATCAGACATGCATGTATTTAAATAAGGAGCATGAGTAGGTTTGATTTAGAAAAAAGATGAGTGAGAAGAAATGGATATAGCAAACGGAGGCCTAGCTTAGAAACATGACTTTGCGGAGCAAACACCTGTATCTGCTTCAGATGGCTTTGACTGGCTCCACATCTGCTTCGATTAATTGACTCTCTCTCCCTTGATGAGTTCTTCTGGCTTTTTGAACTTGAAGACTTCTAATTATATGCATATATAATAGATTGCTAACGACAACATGGCTTTTATGCAGCGGCAAATTTGTGCATAAGGAACTTGCATATGTTTGTTACTGCCCAACTGAAACTTGCATGTGCTTGTCCTTAAGATTCATCACCTCTGTCCTTTGTTCTCTGGTATTCTATATCCGTTGGTCATTGTTAGGGCTATCCTTCTTCTATACATGTATTCATAATCTTGCATATTTAGTTGTAACGTGAATATTTCTTAGGACTTTAGGACTAAATTTTTGCTGCCCCTCTTGCATGGGATATATAATGGGTGTAGATACTAAACAAGAAAATTGTAGATTTGAACATTTGTTGTAATGTTTCAGAGACAATTTTTTCATAAGAGCCCCCATGCAAGCAATTGTCCACACCAAAGTTGTCAATTTCATTTCGAATTATGTTTTGGTTTAGCTTATGAAACGAAATATTTCGATATCGGACCGTTTCGGTGCTTCGTTTCGGAATATATATATATATAATAAAAATTTATTCATAATTCATATTCTTTATAATAATAATAACAAATAAAAATAAAGAGTTTAAGTTTTTAAGAGTTTGAAATATATATATATATATATAAAAAAATTTATTCATAATTCATATTCTTCATAAATAATAATACAATATAAAAATAAAGAGTTTGAGTTTTTAACAGATGCGACCGTGGGGATAGGGTAACTAGAATTTTTTTTTGTTATTATATATATATTTTTTAATGGGGATAGGGTAACTAGGATTTTTTTTTGATTATATATATATATATATATAGTTATAAAGTTTTAATAATTCATAAATTGGTCTCCAAAACATAATATACTGAAACGGCGAAACATACCGAAACGGCCGAAAACAGCCGAAATACACCGAAACGCACCGAAACGGCCGAAAAATCTTTCGAAACAAACGTAGTACTTATCTTTTCGGATAAAACCGAAATGTCTCGACCGAAACGAAAAAATTGACAACTTTGGTCCACACTCAGACTTAGAATAATACTACAGAAACAATTTAACTTAATCTAGACAACTTTACTCAGACGTATGAAATCTTTTCATCTGTTTGAGTTTTCAGAAGTATTTTATACAAATTAGTTGCTAGCATATGTGATTTTCTTGTATATGTTTGTGTAAATTTAATATGTTTTGATTTATGTCTATAGTAGTTGATAATTGGTTTTAACGATTGACAGATATTGCCATCTCGGATATCACCTCTTTCGCCATCGGGTCAGGCCACGGGATGACAGGTACAACTTCCAGTCCTCGCCACCACCTTCTTCCTTGGAGAAGAACCATTCCGCAGCGTTGCTTCCCTCCCATGCCGGTGGTGCGGTGTCCGCCACAGTAACAGCGGTAGACACCGTTACAATCAGAGGAGAATTCATAGGCTGCGGTGCCAGCCAGCCATGCAGCCCAAAGCCCGGCAGCTGCGGAAGCTGCTGCTGCTCCTGGTAGTTAAACCCACCGAACAGGGGATTGAGGGATGGCAGGGAAACGACAGAGCTGGCCGGGCAACCCTCCATGATGCCATTGGGGTCGAAGTCCGGCAGTTCCAGCCCGGATGGGACGATCCCTCCCCCCACCGCCAAAAGGGAAGGACAGCAGAAAGGATGTGAGAGCGGGACTAGAACCTGGCAAGCCAGCGGTGCAACAGGTGCTGCAAGCCAGTTGTTCATCGTCTCGGGCGCAGCATACTGGACCACAGCCCTGGGGCGGCGGGACTTCTTGCTCTTGTTCCTCCTGGATCGGCCACCCACCGGGACGTTACGGAGGGCGCCCCCCACGATCCAGAAGCGCTTGCAGTCCTTACAATAATAACAAGGCTGCAACAGGCTACGATTGTTGTAGTAGCAGAACTTTGTGTTCAAAGAATTGCATCTTGGGCATGCAAGCGGCAGCTGCAGAAACTGCTAATTTTTTTTCTTTTATTTGGTCCCACAAATGGTAATAGATAGCTCTTTAGTCAATTGTGTTAAGAATTGTGGCAGGTCCCAACATTTCAAATATTTGAATAGGCCTGTGATGTGCTCCTTTCAATTATCCCAGTGGAACTATTTGTGTGACATGAATTTGTGTTAGCAGAAACCTTATGCTTTCATTGATAATGGAGCAAAACAAACTTGTGTTGGATGGTATTCGCACTTGCAACCTTTATATAATATAACAAGAAGAAATTGGTTATAAACTCTGATGCAAATTTCCTTGACATGTAGAGAAAAAAGATAAATAAAATAAACCATGCATCTAAAACTCAGCTGGAGAGAAGAAATTGGTTATAAACTCTGATGCAAATTTTTTGAATCAACTCCATAGATATCAATTCGATATTCATACTATATCTATTTTGTGAAATAGCATTAGGTAAAATCATTTCTAAGAGAGGATTTCAATGTGGATGCTGTTGACCTTCCGTTTTCCATTGTATTCAGTTAACATCTTTTTTGCTTGTTTGTTTGTTTTTTTTTTTTTTTTGTATTATACCATTGAGAAAAGGCTGGGCAAAGAAAGTAATTTATTATTTTACTTTGTATTCACTTTATGATATTACCTAAGATCACTAATGATATATACTTTTAATAATTCTTTCAATATATTTTTTATTTTCAGAGATCAATTTGGCTGCTTGAGGTGGATGTTGAAGCATACTCCACTGCAACTTCTTGTTTATTGGAAACTTGAAAACTTGAAGATTATCGGCTGCATCTGGATATTCATGTCCTTTTGATGCTGAGAAGCAATAAACTTGTCAAGAACTCTTCAATCTATCACTTGCTCAACTGTGTTTTGTCCTCTGAAGTGGTAAGGCATCGTTGTAGGATTGAAGATGCTGATCGTATGCCATGTTGGGCTGGATTGCAATTGAATCAAGATGGTAAGGAGGAGACTCAAGGTCACTTGCCTTGTTTACTATCGGCTTGCAATCCTCTTCCTGTAACATGAAATTTGAACAATTAATGGAAAGGCTTTGCTATTTAAATAATCACAAACACATATTACAATTTAAACAATCTGTGTTACTATTTAGTGTGAAAGATCGACTTTGGTGCAAAATAACATATTGCAATTCCAAGGACATGACATCCAAAAGAAAAAAGAATATTTCATTTATGAAAAATTAAGAAAAATTAGAAGATTGAACCCTCACAGCCACATAGATGATCCACTCAGAAAAGAAAAAAAAAATAAAAAAAATGAGAGTAAGATTAAATGTACTTCAAGTGTAAGAATGATGACGTTGGCTATGCCTACATCCATGCAAATCTGGTTAACGAATTGGCTTTTTTTTTAAATATATAATAAAATTGTTAATATAATTGATGGTATAATATTTTAAATTTTTTTTAAAAAAATTAAATTGAATTCAAAACAAAAATATCAAGAAAAAGGGGAAAATCATCAATCTAAATGGCGATTTCACCTAATTTACTTTTTTTTTCTTTTTCTTTGTTTTCTGAGTGCAATCAAATTAGAATATGTTTGTCTAATGCTACCAAATCCACACTTGATCTGTTGGAGTTCAGAGGTCTACCAGACATACCAATTGCAACCAAAAGTTCTTGACTATTAGGGCGCCACTCAAAATTTAAAAATAAGGTACAAAAATCAAAGAAATCGAACAATACAACGCAAACGATGATCATAGATAGAATCAGAATGAAAGATATATATTTTACCACGAGGGGGTACGCCGCTTGGACGCCCATAGTTTTGATTTGTTTAAAGATTTTGCTCCCTTCCATTTAGATGCTAAATATGTCCCATGCATTGAACCGATGGTGTTTGGTAAATTCTTTTTTGATCATATATTTATTTTAAATATATCATGGCATAGAAAAATTTTAATTAAATATCATTCAATTTAAATAATTTTAAATTTAAATTTAGAAAGATATGATCAGATCATTATCAAAGAAACACAGAAGATAAATGGAATGGATAAAAAGTTTTTTTTTTTTTTTAAAAAATTAGTTGATTTAGAACTTTATATTAAAAAATTTTAAAAGAAGTGAAATTCTATTTCAAAAGGTATAATCTAGATGAATCCAGTGAGAAGATTAGGATAAAATTTTAATTCTCTTGAAGAAGCTAGGAATAGAGTTTTATTTCATTTAAATAACGTTTAAAAATTATTTCTTGAAAATTATATATTTTTTAAAATATTTTTATTTTAAATTCTCTTTTAATATAGTTTTTAACTTATATTTTAAAAATATTGTTTATTTAATACATACATTGTATTTATTTTTAAAAATTCAAATAAAAATAATAATTTTAAAATTTAAATCAAATAAAAATCATGAGCTATGTCAACTTGCTTGATAACTAGAAGTAGATAATTATAAGTAGAATGGGAAGAGATACCGAACGAACACCTTCGGTTGTATATTTTAAATTTAAATCCAAATAGTATATCTAATAAATGAGAAGAAGTCCAATGCGCTCTGGTGATCAGACAATCAAAATAAGTATTTTTTAAACATTTTGGTTTCTAACATGAAAGCATATCTGAAACAAATATCTTTAAATAAAAAATCTTAAAACGTTCAAACAGGGTGACCAAGAACCCACCGCATACATTGCGTGACAGCCGGATATCGCCAAATATTCTCAGATGAGTTGTAATTTTATAAATCATATTTTATAAAACGACATACTCAACCAAAATCTATCCATTTTCTAAAACAGTAGGCTCAATAAATATCTTTAAAAAAAATTAAATAAAACAAAACTAGAGGGCACTCAAACAAGGCAACCAAAATAATTTAAAAAACCCATTGCATACATCGCGTGACGGCCGGATATCGCCGAATATGCCGATAATATCTACTTTTTCTTTAAATATCTTTTTAAAAAATCTTTAAAAAGAAAATAAAACTAGAGGCATCCGACATCAACCATCTATAAACTCATCGCATGTATCTCAAAACTAGAGGCTTAAATTCGAGGGGCTACCCAAAACCACTTCGTAAACCCATCGCATGTATCTCAAAACTAGATACTCAAATTTGAGGGGCTACTCAAACCACTTCACAAACCCATCGCATGTATCTCAAAACCAGAGGCTCAAATTCGAGGGGCTACCCAAACCACTTCGTATACCCATAGCATGTATCGCGTGAGAGCCGTATATCACTCACTCACCGAATATGCCCATATAAATTTACTCTTGGATGCAAGGTTGTCTCAAAGACTCGAAATTACCGCTGAAGAAGAACGGCAAGAGGAATGTAAAATCTCATTCCAATTTTATATATACAATAAGTTCTTATGTGAATTCTAATTTTTAATTGTCGCGGACTACGTTTATTGATTAAACACTAGATTGTTGGTGTGTTATTGGTTTCATTACATGGTCCGACCTTCTTTGATTTCGTGTCTTGCTTTTTGAAAATTGAGGAGCCAATATGAACATTTTGGAAAACTATATGGAGATTTTGAAATTTGAAATTTGAGTAGCCTATATTCTGGATTATTTAGTTGTTTGAAAGTCAAGGGTTTTGAAAAAGAGAAGAAAAGTCTGAGATGCGCTTTGTGTTTTTAAGGGTTTCTTTTATGAATCTCTTAGATGAAAGTAGTGAAGGATGGATGTCTTCAACCGTATCTGAAAATCTCTTCTGTTGTTTTATTTTTTTGTTATCGGATACAGCTTCTTGCTTTTTTTGTTATGAAATCTATAAAAAGAATTTTCAATTATGTCAATCATTTGGAAGCGGTAGCTTATTTATTGGATTATAAGGACATAGTTTTATTTTCTAACTCTAATTCCAACCTTCATCTCATTTTTTTCAGGTTAATATTTTTGAAATTTTGGATTATCCTATGGAAATTGGAAAGGCGAGCCCCCATTTTTATGTGCTGGCACTGCCAAGAAAAGCTATAAGATGAGGCCCAGAGTTTGATCCCAAATGGAAAGGCGAGCCCCCATTTTTATCTGATATACCATTCCCAACACACGCATCGGCAAGCATGCAAGGATCTCTACGATGGCATCCGCAGGCAGCTCTAAGATTGCATCCGCCGGCCGGCGATTCTGGGGCGCCTTATTCGTCAACAGACTTTCTTCTTGCGTTGGAGCCATCTTTCTGGGTTGCCATGCCTTATATAATGAGGTTTGGCCTTGGGGGGAGGTTTCGAACTCGTTTTCTGATGTCAGAGTTAGAAACAAATTAAGACTCCATTAATGACTCAGTTGGAGATGGTCATAATGGGACAAAGTCCGGCTTAAGCCAAAACTGACATTTACTGGTTTTGTAACCGATGCGCAGCGCGATCCATGTTTTGTTTCGGTTCAAAGTCATAACAGGCCTGTAATTCGATCAAGATAAGGATGCCAGCAATCACAAGTTGATATATAGTTTATTTTTTTAAGATCATATATTAAAGATAGACATGAATAACGGATCAAATAACATCTTCTTATATATATACATGTTGCGCAGCGCGTTCAAAGAAGTGATAGCAGGCTTGTAATTTGATTAAGATAAGGACGCCAGCAATCGCTTCCCAGTTGATAGATTATTTTTTTAAGATCGTATATTAAAGATTGACCTTTTGTTCGCTTTGTAGTTACCAAGGTGCACTTTGATATCTAAGAAGACATGCACTAGTCTACTTGAGTAGGCATAAGGTACATACCAACATATATTAACAAGCTCTTTACAGGGGTTTCACGTCTAGTAATTTAATCAAGTAACTGCATCAACACTTAAGCTTGTAATCACATTGTTTCTCAATCAAAGTCACTCGCACAATATCATTTTATTTCTTCATGAATGACTTTCATCAATAGAAGTAGGAGCCTTGTAATTTTGATTTAGTAGGGTTCATCAACGGAAGCTCTAATGTAATTACTAATGGGTACTATTTTTTCAGAGCTGATTAGCTAAATTAATATTACAAGGGTTTTTTTTTGGTGCTTATATCCATATAAACATTTGAAATTGTATGGAATCATTACAAAATCACTTCCCAATATCTATTGCTTCCTTCAATGCTTGCTGTTAACGAGGTAAGAATATGACGAAGAGACCCCCTCGGCCTCGAGCCTTTAGAGCTCCCCTCGGCCTTGAGCCTTCGAAGCTCCCCTCTTCGGAGCTCCCCTCGGCCTCGAGCTTCCGGAGCTCCCCTCGGCCTTAGACCTCCGAAGCTCCCCTCGGTCTCAAGCCTTCAGAGCTCCCGTCGGCCTCGGATCTTCAAAGCTCCCCTCGGCCTCAAGCCTTTGGAACTTCCCTCAGCCTTGAGCCTCCCCGGAGCTCCCCTCCACGTGGTCCACTAGCCTTCTGCAACTACCACGTGAACCACTAACTCCCTACAACTGTGCATGATGGGACGTCTCAAATGTGACCAGGCCCACTATCGCCTGTATGGCCACCACTTCCTGAAAGTGGGTAAAAAGGAAACTTTTGAACAGGTATAAGTACTAGGACAAGAAACGAAGGAGGGGATCGAGAGAAAACACAAGGCAACTCTCATACGTGTCTTCTTGTCTATGATTCACTACTATTCTCCAAAGCACTAACTTGAGCATCGGAGGATTCCCATCGGAGCCATCGATCCCTGGGGACCTTCTTGTAGGATTCCCATCGAAGAGGTGAGACCAGGAGCTTCTTCGTCACTTGGCATTTGGAAGACGTGTTTTAGCAGCAATAGATTGGCACGCCAGGAAGGAGGGGAGAGTGGCTGGCATAGAGAAAGAGAGCAAGGAGACGGAGGATCTCAAAGCCACTAGCTGCAAGCCTCTACCTTTCTTTACAACTGAAGAACATGGTGGTGATGTGCACATAAGAGGTTTTGGCCAACTGTGCTGAGGGTATCATCAGGAGCTGGAGCAGCAAGAAGCTGGCCTTCTGGCTCCTCCGGTCTCATTCTCTGCTCCACCATCGTCACCACGGCAAGGTGACCGATCGATGCCCTTGCCTTTCAAGTTCAGTCACTGGTGGCGACGGTTCACCATCTACAACAGCAAGCGGTGGTCTCATAGCAAGGTCCCCGGCAGCCTTCGTCGGGCGCAGGGGTTACTCCACCAAGTCAACAGTCCACTCGTGGAGAGCTTCCCATAGGCAAGCTTCTTGCCGACACACCTTTCCCGGCCATCACCAACGGTAGGCCCCCAAAAGGCCTCGGTCTTCTTTCCATCATTCTGATGATTCTCGCAGGCAGCGGCTGGGGAAGGAAACCAAGCAATTATTTTTTTTCTTTTCTCAAAAACTAGAAGTATATTTTTTTCTCTAGCAAAGGGAAGAAAATTATAATGAATGCATACTTCAAAATGTTGGTTGAACATACCTTTTGATCTTTAACATTAGATCATAGGCTGTATATAGTTTGGATGTTAAGAAGAATTTTTACTTGAAATACCATATATTTATTCTTACTTTCCACTATATATTATTGATCAGATTGAAATTTAGAGACATGAGTATTCACCCAATTAGAGAATGCCCAGTAATCGATCTAGCCAAATATAGATTTGAATCAAACTCAAATTTGCCTTATAACGGGTAGACCCAGAGCAAATCCAGCCTTATAACGGTATATTTCTGTGCTGGTTTTGATTGCTTTACGTCTTCATAGGCAGGCAAAATTTCAATCACTTTTTTTTTCTTTGTTTTCTGAGTGCAATCAAATTAGAATCTGCTATGTCTAATGCTACCAAATCCACACTCGATCTGTTGGGGTTCAGAGGTCTACGTACCAGACATACCATGCAACCAAAAGTTCTGGACTATTAGGGCCCATAGGCTACTCAAAATTCAAAAAATAAGGTACAAAAATCAAAGAAATCAAACCATACAACACAAACGTTCATACTACCACATGTCCAAATCTAATTTTAATCAACAAACTACTGCGGCCATCAAACTTTCAAATTATATGGCACATCAGAACTTTATCTATCGATAGAATCAGAATGAAAGATATTTTTACCAGGGGGGGTACGCCGCTTGGACGCCCATAGTTTTGATTTGTTTAAAGATTTGCTCCCTTCCATTTAGATGTTTAAAGATTTTGCTCCCTTCCATTTAGATGCTAGATATGTCCCATGCATTTCTTTTTTGATCATATATTTTATTTTAAATATATCATGGCATAGAAAAATTTTAATTAAATATCATTCAATTTAAATAATTTTAAATTTAAATTTAGAAAGATATGATCAGATCATTATCAAAGAAATACAAAGAAGATATATAAATGGAATGGGTAAAAGTATTTTTTTATTTTTTAAAAAAATAGTTGATTTAGGACTTTATATTAAAAAAATTTAAAAGAAGAGAAATTCTACTTCAAAAGGTATAATCTAGATGAATCCAGTGAGAAGATTAAGATAAAATTTTAATTTCTCTTGAAGAAGCTAGGAATAGAATTTTGTTTCTTTAAATAACATTTAAAAAATTATTTCTTGAAAATTATATATTTTTTAAAATATAATTTTATTTTAAATTCTCTTTTTAATATAAGTTTTCAACTTATTTTTAAAAATATTGTTTATCTAATACATACATTGTATTTATTTTTAAAAATTTAAAATAAAAATAATAATTTTAAAATTTAAATCAAATAATAATTCATGAGCTACGTCAACTTGATAAACCATGGGTAGTCGCTTGATAACTAGAAGTAGATAATTATAATTACAATCTTTGAATTTTTCATGTTGGAATGGGGAAGAGATACCGAACACCTTCGGTTGTATATTTTAAATTTAAATCCAAATAATATATCTAATAAATGAGAAGAAGTCCAATGCGCTAGATCTGACAATCAAAATAAGTGTTTTTTAAACATTTTGGTTTCTAACATGCAAGCATATATATCTGAGAATATTCTTAAAACGTTCAAACAGGGTGACCCAAACACATAAAAAAAAACCGCATACATTGCGTGACAGCCGGATATCGCCAAATATTCTTAGATGAGTCATAATTTTATAAATCCATATTTTATAAAACGATATGCTCAACCAATATTTATTTTTTAAAATGATAGACTCAATCAATATCTTTAAAAAAAATTTAGAATAAAAAAAAACAACTTGAAAACCATTGCATATTTCGCGTGATAGTTGGATATTGCTCATAATGTTTATTCCTTCTCTTAAACCAGAGGCACAATGTTTTGAACAAAACAAAATCAGAGGCTTAAATTTGAGGGGCTATCCGAAACCACTTCGCAAACCCATCGCATGTATCTCAAACCAAAGGCTCAAATTCGAGAGGCTATCCAAAACCACTTTGCAAACCCTGGATCTCAAAACTAGAGGCTCAAATTCGAGGGGCTATCCCTATCCGAAACCACTTCGCAAACCCTATATCTCAAAACTAGAGTCTCAAATTCGAGGGGCTATCCCTATCTGAAATCACTTCGCAAACCCTGTATCTCAAAACTAGAGGCTCAAATTCAAGGGGCTATCCCAAACCACTTCGCAAACCCATAGCATGTATCGCGTGAGAGAGCTGTATATCACTCACTGAATATGCCCATATAAATTTACTCTCGGATGCAAGGTTGTCTCAAACAAAGACTCGAAATTACCACAGCTAGAGGAATGTAAAGATCTCAATGTGAATTCTAATTTTTAATTGTCGCGGACTCCGTTGGTTTCATTGCATGGTCCGACCTTCTTTGATTTCGTGTCTTGCTTTTTGAAATTTGAGGAGCCAATATGCACATTTGGAAAACTATATGGAGATTTTGAAATTTTGAAATTTCAGTAGCCTATATTCCGGATTATTAGTTGTTTGAAAGTCGAGGGATTTGGAAAAGCGAAGAAAAGTCTGAGATGCGCTATAGGAAATTTTTTTTTTTTTTTCTGCCCTTGCAATCAAGCAAAACACCTATTCTCTCTTTTAGCTCTTTGTTTGGATCGGTGTATAGTTTTATTAAACTTTAAATCTTCATTTGGCAAGGTGCAGATCTCTGCTTTCCCATCAATTTTGCAAATGATGATATAATTCTAGTTGCAGAGATTCTCCGGTATGTTATATTAGGGTTATGTTGATCAATATTTATTTATATTTTAAGGGTTTCTTTTATATTTTATTTTTTTCCCATAAAGTACTACTTTGTGAATCTCTTAGATGAAGATAGTGATGGATGGATGTCTTCATGTTTGTTTTATTTTTCAGTTATCTGATATAGCTTCTTGTTTTTTTTGTTATGAAATCTATTAAAAAGAATTTTCAATTATGTCAATCGTTTGGATGCGGTAGCTTATTTATTGGATTATAATGACAGTTTTATTTTCTAACTCTATTTCCAACCTTCATTTTTTTTTTAGGTTAATATTTTTGGAAATTTTGGGGTTATCCTATGGAAATTGGAATGGCGAGACCCATTTTTATGTGCTGGCACTGCCATGAAAGGCTACAAGATGAGGCCTAGAGTTCGATCCCAAATGGAATCCATCGATTTAAATAGGTAAGTTTTGGTATCCAACAAGTGCTTTATTGTGGTTTTATTGTGCCTGTAAAGCTGGGAATTGACTCGGTTTGCCTACAAGTCCTGAAGCTAGATGGGAACTGTCATATCTAGTAAGAAGATTAAGATGAAATTTTAATTTCTCTTGAAGAAGCTAGGATATTAATAGAGTTTTATTTCATTTAGATAACATTTAAAAAATTATTTCTTGAAAATTACATTTTTTTTAAAAAAAATATAATTTTATTTTAATATTATAAAAATTCAAAATAAAAAATAATAATTTTAATATTTAAATTAAATAATTCATGAGCTATATCAACTTGATAAACCATAGGTTATCACTTGAGAAATAGAAGTAGATAATTATAATTCTAATCTTTGAATTTTTATCACGTTGACAATGGCATGCATATAAAACATGTGATCTGACAATTAAAATAAGTGATTTTTAAACACATGCCTTGCCTTTGTTAATCATCATGCAATAGGCGTATATCAATCCATATGGAATCAAACACCTCAACCTCAATCAAGAGATGCTTCATTAATCTTAGAAACGCATGCCACCAAATGATGTCTATATAACGATAGGCTTAATCAATATCTTTAAAAAAAATCTTTAAACAAAACAAAAACGATAGGCTTAGTCTCTCTTTCTCTCGTTTGGAGTCTTAATAGACTCATCCAAGAACGGATTGCTTGCTCGTTAAGTGGAGTCTTTTAAGAGGTTTTTGGTAATAACTGTCGCACTACGATGGCGACTGAGTTAGGTTAGAGTTAGTTATGAGAACAACAGAGCACGCCTTTCTTTAAACTAGGTTCCATCGGAGACTATTTCTCCTTCTTATTCTTGGATTTTGTTTTCTTGTTGATTTGTTTTTTATTTGTGCGGCGTGCCAGCTGATGGGGCGGGGCGCTGTTCTAGAAGTAATGAGGACTTGTGGTTGCTGGAGATCAGTGCGGGTGGTTTGGTCAGTGCTCTTCTAGAAGTAATGGGGAATTGGATATTGTGTGTGCCACCTGACCCTCAATTCTCCTCTGTAGAATATGCCTCGGGACAATCTAAGATCAGCTGCTCACAGATCTTTAACAAAGAGCCTTCTTGTTGGATTTGAAGATACGAATGAAACAGTCCAATGTCGGAGAAGCAGAAGGTCAAATCCTTCTCATCCATTGCATTTGAGCCAATGGATGGAAGAGACAGCCATGGCGCAGGTCTGATACCATTCATGGGAAAGGAAGAAGAGAAGGTGATGGCCTATCGAGATGACAGTGAGTTGCAGCTGTTGCATGTCTCTAGGGACCGGAGCTCTTAAGCTGAACCAGATGATTGGCTCATGGCCAGAGGTACCAAATCTTGGTGGGCGGTCAAAATATTTTGCAGAAGACCTTCTGACAAACGTTTTGGATCTCCAGGAGTCATTGACAATGCTTAGTAAGCTTCAGAATGCCTCAAAGCTAATGGCCAGGATGAATAACAAGCAGAAACAAGAGTTCTTATATCAAAGAGGGCAAGAATTAGAACAGAAGCTCTCTTTTGAAGCATTAGGTTCTAAAAGATTTGAAGGTGGTAGCTACCACAAAGTGAAAGGAGGCAAATGTTAGTGTTTCCTTTTATGTGGCCCACGTGGATATATAATTGATTTATCATTTATTTATTCTAAATAATAATTATGATATGATTTTATCAGATATTTAAATTCAAGTGATAATGATGGTTTAATAAAGCTAATTTGTTCATTTTTTGTTATCTGATAACCTCTCTTCGATGGAAAGAGAAACCATCACAACAGATAAGGAAGAGAATTAGGAAAGAGGGTGAAACTCAATCTGTTGTTAACCCATACGTAGCCTCTCGTTCCTTGTCAACAAATATCAATGGATCAAGGTACGCACTCTTGGTTTATGTTTTCATGTAAAAATCATTTATTCTAAGATCTTGGCCATTATGTTTATTAAAGAAAATCCTTTAATGGATCTTACATGTGGTATCAAGAGCCTTGATTGAAGAATTTATGATTTTTCATTATGAATCTATCTTGACGGTTCTAATATATATATATATATATATATATATATATATATATATATATATATATTATTATAATCAAGATGATTAGAATAGCATAATGTTAAAGGTGATTATTGTATGACTCTTTGGTTCAAGGTTTGGATCATTGTCTTTTCTCTATTTTTTTTCACTTTTTGATCTTCTGAGAATAAAGAACGTACAAAGAACGTACAAAATAAAGAAACCATTCTCCACGTGGTGGAATTAAAGAACCAAAAAGGCCCATTTCATAAAGTCGTCTCCTCTTCCCCTCTTCCACTTAAGCCTCAAGAGCCTTGTTTAAAGAAATCGCCAGAAAAAAAGGGAGGCTTTCCCCTTTTCTTTGGGAATTCTCCCTCTTTTGTCACGCACGGAAATCACGAATGCATGAAGAGAGAAAGGGACGTGGCTTCCTTGCCTCTCAAGGACATGGGTCTTGTAATGTGCATAAGTGTAGGAGTGGGATTAAGTGGGATTAAGGATTAAAAAAAAAGGAAGAAGTGTGAATCTTCATAAAGAGTCTTCACATATTTCAGTTTCTTTCCACATAAGCTTTTTATGTTACCATGGCATGAAAGAAAAATAAAATAGAGATTGCGGTGGTTCAAACATATAACTAACAGGTTTGAAAGAAAACATATTACCACTCCACTAATGTAATCTTAATGACAAATAATGAAAGTTTAGAATATTTTTTTTTGCAAGAAAATTTCTTTATAAAATTATATGGGTACACTTAAGACTTTATATTCACGCATGATATCATCATTAATTAATTTTGATGTCTATACATGTAATTTGTTAGTCACCAAAGTGGCCAAATTTGAAAGTTTATAGATATCAAATTTAATTAAATAATTCAATTACTCATAATTATGTGATGCTTATAAATGAATGACATAATTGCTTAATTTTTATGAGTATATTGAAGTTCATGATTATAAATATTTAAGGGTCACCCAAAGGTTGACTAGTCATTTTATAATCTATGGACATGATGTGGTCAATTAATATGCTTGGTTAGGTATGTTTAGCATATCCAAAGATAGCAAACGTATCTAATTTGAGTATATATGGCCAAGTATGTAAAATTAAAATTAAGCATCAATTATGTTTACTATTGTATATTGTTGTATCACCCAAAGGAGAACTTCAATATGCACTTATTTTTACTTGATAGAGTCTGAATATTTATTTAAATATATTACTCAAAGCATTAACGTGTGAGCATATTTTATTTGTTCCTGTTTCTCTTCATTCGTAAGCTATGTCTGTTCAAACATTCAATGGGCTTAATTTCTATGAATGGGGCAAACAAGTTTAGTTTCATCTTGGCGTTCTGGATCTTGATTTGGCACTCATGAATGAGAAACCCACTGCTCTTACTGGCTCTAGTAGTGCTGAACAGAGGTCTTTCCATAAGACTTGGGAAAGATCAAACAGACTTAGCTTGATGTTCATGCGAATGATTGTAGCAAACAATATCAAGTCCACAATTCTTGCTACTGAAAGTGCTAAGAAATTTATGAAGTTTATGGAAGCACGTTCCCAATCTGACTCTACTGATAAGTCACTTGCTGGGACATTGATGAGTACTTTAACCAACATTAAGTTTGATGGTTCTCGTACTATGCATGAGCATGTTGTTGAAATGACAAATATAGCAGCGAGACTAAAGACTATGGGATTGGAAGTGAATAAGAATTTTCTTATGCAATTCATTATCAATTCCTTGCCTCCTAAGTATGGTCCATTTCACATGAGTTATAACACTATGAAGGATAAGTGGAATGTGAATGAACTACAAAGTATGCTCATTCAAGAGAAAGCAAGACTTAAGAAACAAGAAATCATTCTATCAATCTCATGAGTCAGCAAGGAGCTGGAAAGAAATCAAAGAAAGATAAGAAAGGAAAGAGCAAGCAATGACCACTAAAGATAAATGGGTCATCTGCTCAAATCCACAAGAAGGAACAAAAGGATGATAAGTGTCACTTTGCAAAAAGCATGGACACTATCAGAAAGATTACCTGAAACGTAAGGCATGGTTCAAAAGAAAGGTAAGCCTACGGCTTTTGTATGTTTCGAATCAAACCTAATAGAAGTTCTTTATAATACTTGGTGGATTGATACTGGTTGTACCACTCATGTTTCTAATACGATGCAGGGATTCCTTACGATCCAAACCATAAACCCAAATGAAAAACTTTGTCTCAATGGGAAACAGAGTCAAAGTTCCAGTTGAAGCTGTTGGAACTTATCGTTTGATTCTAGACGCTGGACATCATTTAGACCTTTTTCAAACACTTTATGTCCCTTCTATTTCTCATAATTTAGTTTCTTTATCCAAACTTGACTTAGTGGGATATTCTTTTAAATTTGAAAATGGATGTTTCAGTTTGTTTAAACACAATCATCTTATTGGTTCCGGTATTCTTTCTGATGGTTTGTACAAATTTAAGCGTGATAGTCTTTTTGCTGAGACATTGTTAACCTTGCATCATAATGTTGGTACTAAACGTAGTTTAGTGAACGAACAATCAGCTTACTTGTGGCATAAATGTTTGGATCGTATATCCAAAGAAAGAATTGAGAGATTAGTAAAGAATGAAATCCTTCCTGATTTAGATTTTACTGATCTTGGGATTTGTGTGGATTGTATTAAAGGAAAACACATAAAACAAACAATCAAGAAAAGTGCCATAAGAAGTAGATAGCTCCTTGAAATTATACATACCGATATATGTGGGCCTTTTGATGTTCCATCCTTTGGTGGAGAAAAGTATTTTATCACCTTTATTGATAATTTTTAATGTTATGGCTATGTCTATTTGTTGCATGAAAAATCTCAATCGGTAAATGTTCTAGAAGTGTTTATCAACGAGGTTAAAAGATAACTAGACAGAAAAGTAAAAATTGTAAGGTCTGACAGAGGTGGTGAATATTATGGAAAGTGTGATGAATGGACAATGCCCTGGTCTATTTGCCAAATTTCTTGAAAAACATGGCATATGTGATCAATACACAATGCCTGGAATACCAAAACAAAATGGTATTGTAGAAAGGCGTAATTGAACTCTAATGGACATGGTTAGGAGTATGTTAAGCAATTCATCATTACCATTATTACTATGGATGCATGCTTTAAAGGCCCCTACCAAGTGGCGATGTCGTCGGATCTGACGCCTACAAGCTGCAAGATCTAAGCGGAAGATCCATCCATCGGACGTGGAATTCGGACAACCTCTGCAAATATCATCAATAGGGTATGCCTTCTATGGGACTGCCTTCTTAAATTTTGTCGGCATATTGTTTTCATGATTCATGGCATGACCACCACAATTATATCACCAAAAATTGTGAAGAAAACAGATGCTGCTTACCAATCCTCGGCACGACCGAGTTATCTATTTAAGAAGGGAATCTCCGAACCTCAGCTGGGCCGAGCAACAAATCTCCGAACCTCGGCTGGGCCGAGCAATGATCTCCAAAGCCCCGGCCAGAGCCAGAGTGCATCTCTCATTATCGGAAGCCCCGACCAGAGCCGGAGTGCATCTCTTGTTATCAGAACCCCTGGCTAGAGCCGGAGTGCATCTCTCATTATTGGAAGCCCCGGCCAGAGCCGGAGTGCATCTCTTATTACCGAAAGCCCCGGCCAGAGCCGGAGTGCATCTCTTATTACTAGAAGCCCCAGCCAGAGCCAGAGTGCATCTCTTATTACCGGAAGCCCCAGCCAGAGCTGGAGTGCATCTCTTATTACCAGAAGCCCCGGCCAGAGCCGAAGTGCGTAAGCCCCAGTCAGAGCCGGAGTGCATCTCTTATTGCCAGAAGCCCCGGTCAGAGCCGGAGTACATCTCCTATTTATCTAAAACCTCGGCCAAGACCGAGTGACATATCAGAACCCTCGGCTAAAAGCTGAGGAAGTTTGTTATTAATCTTGAAGGCTCGGCTACAATCGAGTAACGGTCTCCGAACCTTGGCAGCGCCAAGTAAAATATAATCTTGGAAGGCTCGGCAACACCGAGTAATTTATTATTTGAAGCCTCGGTTACAACCGAGTAGCATCTTGGGAAGGCTCGGCAACACCGAGTAATTTATTATTTGAAGGCTCGGCAACACCGAGTAATTTATTTGGAAGCCTCGGTTACAATCGAGTAGCATCTTGGAAGGCTCGGCAACACCGAGTAATTTATTATTTGAAACCTCGGTCACAACCGAGTAGCAATTAATATTTGGAAGCCTCGGTTACAACCGAGTAGCATCTTGGGAAAGCTCAGCAACACCAAGTAATTTATTATTTGAAGGCTCGGCAACACCGAGTAATTTATTTGGAAGCCTCGGTTACAATCGAGTAGCATCTTGGAAGGCTCGGCAACACCGAGTAATTTATTATTTGAAGCCTCGGTCACAACCGAGTAGCAATTAATATTTGGAAGCCTCAGTTACAACCGAGTAGCATATTGGGAAGGCTCGGCAACACCGAGTAATTTATTATTTGAAGGCTCGGCAAACTGAGTAATTTATTTGAAGCCTCAGTCACAACCGAGTAGCAATTAATATTTGAAGCATATGTTACAACCGAGTAGCATCTTGGGAAGGCTCGGCAACAACCGAGTAATATATTTCTAAAGGCTCGGCAACAACCGAGTAATAAATTTCCAGAGCATCGGCCAAAGACCGAGTGATATATTTTTGAAGGCTGCGAAATTTTATAACTCTCCTTGAAAGTTACAATGAGAAGTAGGTCATAAAAAGCCCCGTCCAGAGCCGGAGTGCATCTCTTATCATCAAAAGCCCCGGCCAGAGCCGGAGTGCATCTCTTATTATTAAAAGCCCCGGCCAGAGCCGGAGTGCATCTCTTATCATCAAAAGCTCCAGCCAGAGCTGGAGTGCATCTCTTATTATCGAATGCCTCGGCCAGAGCCGAAGGGCATCATCTATTAACAGAAACCTCGGCCAAGACCGAGTGACATGTCGGAACCCTCGGCTAAAGCCGGAGGGAATTTCTTACTGATCTTCAAAAGCCCGGCCAGAGCCGGAGTGCATCTTTTATTATCAAAAGCCTCAGCCAGAGCCGAAGGGCATCACCTATTAACAGAAACCTCGGCCAAGACCGAGTGACATGTGGAACCCTCGGCTAAAGCCGGAGGGAATTTCTAATTGATATTCAAAAGCCCCGGCCAGAGCCGGAGTTCATCTCTTATTATCAAAAGCCCCGGCCAGAGCCGGAGTGCATCTCTTATCATCAAAAGCCCCGGCCAGAGCCGGAGTGCATCTCTTATTATCAAAAGCTCCGGCCAGAGCCGGAGTGCATCTCTTATTATCAAAAGCCTCAGCCGAAGACTGAGTGATATATTTCTGTAGCCTCGGCCAATCCGAGTGATACAATACTAAAGCTTCGTCCCAGCCGGATAATTTCTTGGACACTCTAGTGCAACTAAAGCACCTTATTTTACTTCAGCAAGAGGGCCACCCAGGCCTTTCTCTAACCTACATAGAGATAAACACTTCCTCTACAGAGGATCGAATGACACGTCCCCTAAATAAGATTGCTCCAAAATTCTACTCCCTATATCCGAAATTACACTTCGGACTAGGGAGTGGGGGGCATGTGATAAGGGGTAAAATCATCATTGCATTGTTGACCGCTCACATCGGCGATGGGGTCGCGCCCAGTCCAAATGCCCTGCTTGCCAATGGCCTATTGGTGCGACATTCTAGCAACAAGAGTCTCCTCATAATGAAGAAAGAGAACAAGAGGGAAAAAAGGGCCATGTCATGTGCGTGGGTTCTCCCACGGCCCCTCATTAATATCCGGCAGTCAAATCAATAAGATGGAGCATTCAATGGTGCAGAAACGGTCATAATGACTTGGCCAGCATTTAATGGAATAAAAAGAGAGGAGAAAGTATACTTCGGCCTCTGGCAAATATACTTTGGCCAACATACTCCACGGCCGCACTGTCCTTCGCACCAACGCAATTATGGCCTCATAAAGGCCATGTGCATCCACTTTCTTTAAGGCTTTTAATTCCTTATTTCCTTCCATTATTAAGGCATTTATGGCTGCCACGTTGCCCCCTTGGCACCTTTTGCGTGAGGAAGGATGGCGTCATAAAGCCGAGACAAGGAGTTCTTGACTCCATGTTTCATAGAAGTTCGACTTATACTTCGGCAGGTTCGGCCAACCTTATGCCTCGGCAACCCGAGCTATTCTTATGCTTCATCAAGGCTAGACCATTCCTCGCCCGATCCGAGCTTTTAGACCTCTGCGGAATCAAGCACGGAAGAGTTCAAATTCACTATAACAGAATAAGATTCCAAACAAGGAATCATGCCAAGATGTGGCCTAGGACCTACAATAGTGGCCTAGGGACCATGCAGCCACTGAGTCTCGAGCCATCGGCTAAAGATATGGATCCTAACGGCCCTGTACAACCTGATTCGATCCGTTTCGAATCTGACCTCATCTAGAGCACATCCAAGAAGTCAGGTGACCGCCTCTACCACCCTCAAGCCTCTCAGGTACAGCTTTCTACGTTCTCACACTCCGCCATAAAAGCTTCCACGAGAGCTTGAAGGAACTCTTCCTCAGGGATCCTTGATTGCTGGTCTCCACTGACTTGGGCATCCTTCCGGAGAGGGCCACCCCCAACGCCTCTCGTGTTAGGACTGTCTTGCACCGCCTAGGAGGGAGCCCATGCTCCCCGATCGCACCCGATAGATTTCAGCAGCACCCCGTCCCATTAAACTTGAAGAAAGGAGACAAGGATCTCGATCTGGAAGAGAACCTCTCGGCTAATGGAGAAGGGCAACTTCTGAAGCCCAGGACCAGGTCGCCTCCCAGAGACCTGATCCGGTGAGCAGCGTGGAGCCATAGGACCCCCCTATCCGTGGATGCTATCATGCCTCCAGAGTCAAAGGGAGATCTTTCTCGCCCGACGATCTTGTCCTCCGGAAAGCATCCGTCTCCAAACCGCTGAGCAAGGAAAGCTAGCTCCAAACTGGGAAGGCCCCTACCAAGTGGCGGAATTCATGGACCGGGCCTACAAGCTGCAAGATCTAAGAAAGATCCATCCCTCGGACGTGGAATTCGGACAACCTCCGCAAATATCATCAATAGGGTATGCCTTCTATGGGCCCGCCTTCTTAAATTTTTGGCATATTGTTTTCATGATTCATGGCATGACCACCACAATTATATCACCAAAAATCATGAAGAAAACAGATGCTGCTTACCAATCCTCGGCACGACCGAGTTATCTATTTAAGCAGGGAATCTCTGAACCTCGGCTAGGTCGAGCAACAAATCTCCGAACCTCGGCTGGGCCAAGCAACAAATCTCCGAACCTCGACTGGGCCGAGCAATAAATCTCGGAACCTCGGCTAGGCCGAGCAATGATCTCCGAAGCCCCGGCCAGAGCCGGAGTGCATCTCTCATTATCGGAAGCCCCGGTCAGAGCCGGAGTGCATCTCTTGTTACCGGAAGCCCCTGCTAGAGCTGGAGTGCATCTCTCATTATTGGAAGCCCCGGCCAGAGCCAGAGTGCATCTCTTATTACCGAAGCCCCGACCAGAGCCGGAGTGCATCTCTTATTACCGAAAGCCCCAACCAGAGCCAGAGTGCATCTCTTATTACTGAAACCCCGGCCAGAGCTGGAGTGCATCTCTTATTACCAAAAGCCCCGGCCAGAGCCAAAGTGCGTAAGCCCCGGTCAGAGCCGGAGTGCATCTCTTATTTCCTGAAGCCCCGGCCAGAGCCGGAGTGCATCTCCTATTTATCTAAAACCTCGGCCAAGACCGAGTGGCATATCAAAACCCTCAGTTAAAAGCTGAGGAAGTTTGTTATTAATCTTGAAGGCTCGGCTACAACCGAGTAACGGTCTCGAACCTTGGCAGTGCCAAGTAAAATATAATATTGGAAGGCTCAGCAATTGAGTAATTTATTATTTGAAGCCTCAGTTACAACCAAGTAGCATCTTAAGAAGGCTCGGCAACACTGAGTAATTTATTATTTGAAGGCTCGGCAACACCGAGTAATTTATTTGGAAGCCTCGGTTACAATCGAGTAGCATCTTGGAAGGCTAGGCAACACCGAGTAATTTATTATTTGAAGCCTCAGTCACAACCGAGTAGCAATTAATATTTGAAGCCTCGGTTACAATTGAGTAGCATCTTGGAAAAGCTCGGTAACACCGAGTAATTTATTATTTGAAAACTTGGCAACACGAGTAATTTATTTGGAAGCCTCGGTTACATCCGAGTAGCATCTTGGAAGGCTTGGCAACACCGAGTAATTTATTATTTGAATCCTCGGTCAAAACCGAGTAGCAATTAATATTTGGAAGCCTCGTTACAACCGAGTAGCATCTTGTGAAGACTTGGCAACACCGAGTAATTTATTATTTGAAGGCTCGGCAACACCGAGTAATTTATTTGAAGCCTCGGTCACAACCGAGTAGCAATTAATATTTGAAGCATCGGTTACAACCGAGTAGCATCTTGGGAAGGCTCGGCAACAATCGAGTAATATATTTCTAAAGGCTCGGCAACAACCGAGTATAAATATCTAGAGCATCGGCCAAAGACCGAGTGATATATTTTTGAAGGCTCAGCAACAACCGAGTAATAAATTCATCCATAAAAGTACGCTCTTTCTAGACCCATTTTTATTCATTAAATTAAGTTTAGTTTTTAAAGGCCTGTGAAATTTTTATAACTCTCCTTGAAAGTTACAATGAGAAGTAGGTCATAAAAAGCCTCGGCCAGAGCTGGAGTGCATCTCTTATCAACAAAAGCCCCGGCCAGAGCCGGAGTGCATCTCTTATTATTAAAAGCCCCTGCCAGAGCCGGAGTGCATCTCTTATTATCAAAAGCCCCGGTCAGAGCCAAAGTGCATCTCTTATCATCAAAAGCTCCAGCTAGAGCTGGAGTGCATCTCTTATTATCGAAAGCCTCGGCCAGAGCCGAAGGGCATCACCTATTAACAGAAACCTCGGCCAAGACCGAGTGACATGTCGGAACCCTCGGCTAAAGCCGGAGGGAATTTCTTACTGATCTTTAAAAGCCCCGACCAGAGCCGGAGTGCATCTCTTATTATCAAAAGCCTCAGCTAGAGCCGAAGGGCATCACCTATTAATAGAAACCTCGGCCAAGACCGAGTGACATGTCGGAACCCTCGGCTAAAGCCGGAGGGAATTTTCTTGTTATATTCAAAAGCCACGGCCAGAGCCGGAGTGCATCTCTTATTATCAAAAGCCCCGGCCAGAGCCGGAGTGCATCTCTTATTATCAAAAGCCTCGGCTGAAGATTGAGTGATATATTTCTGCAGCCTTGGCCAATCCGAGTGATACAACACTAAAGCTTCATCCCAGTCGGATAATTTCTCGGACACTCTAGTGCAACTAAAGCACCTTATTTTACTTCAGCAAGAGGGCCATCCAGGCCTTTCTCTAACCTACACAGAGATAAACACTTCCTCTATAGAGGATCGAATGACACATCCCCTAAATAAGATTGCTCCAGAATTCTACTCCCTATATCCGAAATTACACTTCGGACTAGGGAGTGGGGGGCATGTGATAAGGGGTAAAATCGTCATTGCATTATTGACCACTCACATCGGCGATGGGGTCGCGCCCAGTCCAAATGCCCTTGCTTGCCAGCTGGCCTGCTGGCGTGACATTCTAGCAACAATAGTCTCCTCATAATGAAGAAAGAGAACAAGAGGGAAAAAAGGGCCACGTCATGTGCGTGGGTTCTCCAAAGGACCCCCTCATTAATATCCGGCAGTCAAATTAATAAGCTGGAGCATTCAATGGTGCAGAAATGGTCATAATGACTTAGCCAGCATTTAATGGAATAAAAAGAGAGGAGAAAGCATACTTCGGCCAACATGCCTCGGCAAATATACTTCGGCCAACATGCCTCGGCAAATATACTTTGGCCAACATACCTCGGCACTCTAGCTCGGTTTCCATAGCCGCGCTATGTCCTTCGCACCAACGCAATTATGGCCTCATAAAGGCCATGTGCATCCACCTGCTTTAAGGCATTTAATGCCTTATTTCTTTCTATCATTAAGGCATTTATGGCTGCCACGTTGCCCTCTTTGCACCTTTTGCATGAGGAAGGATGGCGTCATAAAGCCGAGACGAGACAAGGAGTTCTTGACTCCATGCTTCACAAAAGTCCGACTCGGCCGACCACATTATACTTCGACAGGTTCGGCCAACCTTATGCCTCGGCAACCCGAGCTATTCTTATGCTTCTGCCATCAAGGCCAGACCATTCCTTGGCCATTCGATCCGAGCTACTTCAGACCTCTACAAAATCTGGCGCGGGAGAGTTCAAATTTACTATAACAGAATAAGATTTCAAACAAGAATCATGCCAAGACGTGGCCTAGGACCTACAATAGTGGCTTAGGGACCATGCAGCCACTGAGTCTCGAGCCATCGGCCAGCTCTCCCTGCCTCCCAACCGTCGATCCTCTAACTAACTAGATACGGATCCTACCAGCCCTGTAACAACCTGATTCAAATCCGTTTTGAATCCCAACAACTTTCAGACCACATCCAGAGCACGTCCAAGAAGTCAGGTGATCGCCTATAAATACTACCACCCTCAAGCCTCTCAGGTACGACTATTCTACGCCCATTTTTTATTCACAGTTCTCACACTTCGCCATATAAGCTCCCACGAGAGCTCGGAGGAATTCTTCCTCAGCGATCCTTCTCCCCATATTTGTTGATTGCTGGTCTCCACTGACTTGGGCATCGGAGGGTCTTCCACAGAGGGCTACCCCCAACGCCTCTCGCATGAGGACTGTCTTACAGGTCCGCCCAGGAGGGAGCCCACGCTGCATCCCGATCGCGCCCGAGCTGGAGGACAGATTCAGCAGCAACATGTTCTATTTTTTCCCATCATGTGCTACTTTGGGAATCTCTTAGCTGAAGGTAGCGAAGGATGGATGTTTTCAACCATACCTAAAAATCTCATGTTTTTCTTTCATTTTTCTGTCATAGGATGTAGCTTCTTGCTTTTTTTTTTTTGGTAATGAAATCTAATGAAAAGATTTTTCAGTTATGACAATCGTTGGAAGAAGTAGCTTATTTATTGGATTATAATGACATAGTTTTATTTTCTAACTCTAATTCCAACCTTCATCTCACATCTTTCAGGTCAATATTTTTGGAAATTTTGGGGCTAGCCTATGGAAATTGGAAAGGCGAGCCCTCATTTTTATGTGCTACATGCACTGTCATGAATAGTTACAAGATGAGGCTCAGAGTTCAATCCCAATTGGGAGAAGAGGAGGGGGAAGGGCAGTCAAGCGTAGAAGATTGTGGCTTGGGTGGAGGTCGCATCACCTAGGTTTTCATCGAAACATTGGCCACCGAGGGACAAGGGACTGAGGGGGAGGAGGTAGTGGAGGAGGGGCCAAAGGTAATGCTTACAGAAGCCGTGGTAGAAGCGGGTGTGGGGGTTGGGGGGAGGAGGATGGGGACGTAGCAGAACTCGCGATAGAGGTGCGCGGTGATGGCATCATGGTGGGCAGGGTCGAGGGCATCGGGGAGGCTAGAGGGTGCCAACATGGAGGACCTCGGCACCATCGTTCATTGGCCCACCTCCATCGGTCCAACCTTATGGGAATCCTATCGGCTACCTGGTGAGTTTGATGCATTCTCCATGGTTATTTGGTGGCTTATCCTATTGTATGGTGTTGATTTTAACTATGGCCTTCGTGTTTTTGTTAGATATTCCTTCTGTGTATTATGTCGCGGCACCCCCACCACCTCCCGAGGCTCTCAGGGTTTTGCCTTTTGTTGCTCATCTAGCCGTGCCCCCTGCAATGTTTTTCTCAGTAATGGATCCTCAGCATGTGATGTTACTGAAACAGATAAATTACTACTTCAGGTGATTCTCTAGTCCATAAGTGTAATCTTTCCAGTGACTAATGGAAGGTTTGTTAAGCTAGTATTTCTTTTTTTTTAATGGGAGGTTTGTTAAGCTAGTATTATTTTTTTCTTTTTTTCTTTTTTCTTTTACGTCCAGTTCTGAAAATTTGTGCAAGGATATTTACTTGCGGCAGCAGAACATGGACGAGCAGGGGTGGGTTCCTATATCCTCAATTGCTGGGTTCAACCGAGTGAGTTATCTTTGAACACTTACTCATCCCCCCTATCATTTGTATATGGATTAGTTTCTTGTTGATATCTTTGTGGCAAGTGCTATAGTTTATTAGCCGATGCTTGCTTTCTGTAGATTTTAATATGCATGTCCATATACCAGGCTGGTAGTCTTTTTCAAGCTTAACTGCATAACTATTCTTTTCATATTTGTGTAATATATGGATATGTATATTTATATTCAACCATGCATGATCAAGATATGAATCTGACATGCATGTATTTAAATAATGAGCATGAGTAGGTTTGATTTAGAAAAAAGATGAGTGAGAAGAAATGGACAGAGCAAATGGAGGCCTAGCTTGGAAACATGACTTTGCGGAGCAAACACCTGTTTCTGCTTCAAATGGCTTTGACTGACTCCACCTCTGCTTAGATTAATTGACTCTCTCTCCCTTGATGAGTTCTTCTGGCTTGTTGAACTTGAAGACTTCCCATTATATGAATATATGATAGATTGCTAACGACAACAGGGCTTATATGCAGCGGCGAATTAGTGCATAAGGAACTTGCATATGTTTGTTACCGCCCAACTGAAACTTGCATGTGCTTGTCCTTAAGATTCATCACCTCTGTCCTTTGTTCTCTGGGATTCTATATCCGTTGGTCATTGTTATGGCTATCCTTCTTCTATACAGCTATTCATAAGCTTGGATATTTAGTTGTAATTTGAATATTTTTCTTAGGACTTTGGGACTAAATTTTTGCTGCCCCCACTGCATGGGATATTATGGGTATAGATATTAAACAAGTAAATTGTAGATTTGGGCGTCTGCTGTAATGTTCCAGTGACATTTTTTTCATAAGAGCCCCCATGCAAGGAATTGTCCACAATCAAGCTTAGAATAGTACTACATAAACAATTTAACTTAATCTAGACAACTTTACTCATATGTGTGATATCTTTTCATCTATTTGAGTTTCCAAAAATATTTCATACAAATTAGTTGCTAGCATATGTAATTTTCTTTTATATGTTTGTGTAAATTTAATATGTTTTGGTTTATGTCTATAGTAGTTGATAAATTGGTTTTAATGATCGATAGATATTGCCATCTCGGATATCACCTCTTCCACCTTGCGTGTCTAGTGTTGAGGTGTTGGGGTCATCTCAACCCCAGGCGCCATTTTCTTCAATCTCCAAACCATTTCTTTCGTTAGTTCAGGTGGCAGGTGGGAGGTTTCGGAGATGGATTCTTGCGGAGATGGATTCCGAGATGCTTGTCCTCAAGGAGCGAAACTAGTAATTGCCCAAACTCCTCGGCTGCAGCAATCTCCTTCAAGGTCCAAACACTTTGACATTTGCTCCTCTAGCTCAAAACAAAAAAAAGACTAAAAGGTTTGCTAATTGATTTGTTAT
>UESW01003937.1:597447-744490 GCA_900491605.1 Calamus simplicifolius | reverse complement strand
AATTAGAAAGCAAGGGGATAGGACATTGCACTGACTTACATATAAATAATAAATAAATAAATAACCAAAGTACAAAAGATATTACACCCAACCCGAATTAAGTTAGAAGACTTAATCAGAGAAGTGGAAAGTTGGTAAGGAAGACTTCTATAAATTCTTATGGACTACACTTTATCACTAAAAAAAAAAAAAACTATAAGATAACTATCAATTCTTAGACTAACTTGGTACATATTTCTAAATTTTTTTATCTGCTCAAGGACGAGTAAGATTCAAGTTGGGGGGAGTGATAAATGCATAAATAATTATCATTAAACCTATTAATTAATAATTTAACGTACCTATTTTTATTTAATATTTTAATATTTTATATATTTTTGATAAAACCTTATCAGTTTAAAGAGCTCGATTTTAGGGATTTAATGACGCAAACGGCACTCAAATCGGAGTTAAGATAAACTCGGAATTAATTTTATAAGGATTTAGCATGGATTTTAAAGCAAAAACGGCAAATACGTTGCAGACTTCATCGTTATCTCAGCCAGTTCCCCTGTTTCCACCGATTCTTCTCCATTCAATTTCTAACAGTTTTCTCTACCAATTAAGGAATAGATTAGATTGGAAGTTATCAAATTGAGAGAATTAAATTCCTTTAAAAGGAATTTGAATTTTATTGATTATTTATCTAGATTTCTTTTGTTATTTGTTGCTTCCGCTGCGTTCTCTATTTCGAAACAGATTCAATGCCGTGTCAATGCCGCATCTTCACTTCATCCTAGCCTCTATAAATATCAGCAAAGACTTGGGAGATAGGGGATTGGAAGGATTCGTTCGTCCAAAGCTTTATTCCGGTGAAGAAAGCGCTGCAGCCGTCCGTGACAGGCCGTGGAGAAGGCACCCTCCGTGCTCTGCTCCCAGACAATTACATCCAGGCGCTGCAGTCGTGGAGAAGGAAGAAGCAAGCTGGCGCTGCATCCATGGAGAAGGAAGAAGCAAGTTGGCGCTGCATCCGTGGAGGCTCTGCTCGTTAGGCGCCCGTCCAAGGATCTGCATACCGACGATCGTGGCTTGGTTCATCCCGGTTTATTTTATTACTTTTTATTGCCTATATTATAAATTAAAACTCTTTTATTTTAGATTTTAATATACACTCTTGGATGTTATTGAAATAAATTTCTATTCATGTTAAATTGTTATTAAATTCTATTTAAGTAAAATAATTTAGACTGATTTATTCTTAAAAGAGACGGATCGTAATCTACGGGTACGAGCTGTGCTCTAATAAGATAAACCATATCTTATTATTTTGCACTACTAATTATTTAATTAATTAAATTTATAAGTTTATTTCAAGATAATCGCTAAAGTCCCTGTGGAATCGATCCCTTACTCTCGCTATTCTAATAGTGAAATTAAGGTGTTTAAATCGTTGCGCTACGACACGCATCATTGAACTTGAGGAAGTTCATCAAGTAGAAGGAACAACACAAGCCAGTGAACCTTTAGAATCTAAGTTGATTAGATCAAACTCAAAACCCATTTAGATGCACCATTAAGGCGATCTGGTAGAGTACCACATCAACCGGACAGATACTTAGGTTTCTTGATCCAGAACGATGATCCTGTTGAACTCGATGAGAACAACGAGGATCCAATCACCTATATGGATGCTATGCAAAGGACTAACTATAATAAATGGCTTGATGCCATGAAATCCGAACTTGACTCCATGAAGGACAATAATGTATGGACATTAGTTGACCCACCCAAAGGGATAAAACCCATAGGGTGTAAGTGGGTTTTCAAGAGGAAAAGAGGCGCAGACGGAAAGGTTGAGACCTATAAAGCATGTCTGGTTGCTAAAGGGTATCGTCAACGTTATGGTATTGACTATGATGAAACGTTTTCTCCTGTGGCAATGCTGAAATCCATTCGGATTATGCTAGCCATAGCAGCACACATCGATTATGAGATTTGGCAGATGGATGTTAAAACCGCTTTTCTAAATGGTGATTTAGAAGAATAGGTGTATATGATATAGCCTGAAGGTTTTATATCTGAAGACGAGTCTAAAGTGTGTAGGCTACAGAAGTCTATTTATGGACTTAAGCAAGCATCTAGGAGTTGGAACATACGATTTAATAAAGTGATCAAATCTTATGGCTTTATTAAAAATAAAGAAGAACCTTGCATTTATAAATGGGCTAACGATTCCATTATTGTATTTCTTGTATTATATGTGGATGATATTCTCTTAATCGGAAATGATATCCCTGCATTACAAGGAATAAAGACATGGTTATCATCATAATTCTCCATGAAAGATCTGGAAGAAGCATCATACATCCTATGGATGAAGATCTATAGAGATAGATCTAAGAGGATGCTTGGTTTATCCCAATCTACATACATTGACACCATGCTAAAAAGGTTTAGCATGGAGAATTTCAAGAAAGGCTATCTTCCGATAGGCCATGGAATTCATCTTTCTAAGAAGGATTGTCCGACAACTCCTAGTGAAAGAGAACGTATGAGTCAAATTCAATATGCTTCGGCAGTAGGATCGATTATGTACACCATGACATATACAAGACCAGATGTGGCATACTCACTAGGAGTAGTGAGTAGATACCAATCTGATCTAGGAGAAAAACACTGGCAAGTTGTTAAGACAATCCTTAAGTATTTGAGAAATACTAAGGACCAGTGGTTAGTCTATGGAGAGTCCGATTTGAAACTTGTTGGATATACTGATTCCAGTTTCCAATCAGATCATGATGATAGCAAAAGTGTATCAGGTTTCGTGTTTATCCTGAATGGTGGAGCTGTTTGCTGAAAAAGTTTCAAGCAACATACAGTGGCAGATTCAGTGTGCGAGGCAGAATACATCGCTGCATCATATGCTACGAAAGAAGTTGTGTGGCTGCGAAAGTTTATCTCTGAGCTTGGAGTGGCACCTTCCATAGATGGACCACTCCTGTTGTACAGTGACAGCACTTGTGCCATAGCTCAAGCAAAGGAACCACGAGCACATCAGCGCACCAAGCACATACTGCGCCGGTTTCATCTTATTCGAGAGATTGTAGACCGAGATGACATAAATCTTTAGAAGATTGATGGAAAGGAAAACCTAGGTGACCCATTTACAAAAGCACTCAGCATCAAGGAGTTTGACAACTATAAGTTGAAGATGGGTATTAGATACTGTAATGAGTGGCTTTAGGCTAAGTGGGAGTTTGTTGGGAATTGTATCCTAAAGCCAATCATTTGATGATTGTGCTAATGTAAATTGTATATAAATTGATATATTAATAAAAGTTATTTGGCAGTTTATTCATTACAAAACATCTTCTTAATACTCTTGATTATAATGAAGCCCTCAGGATCTTCCTTCACGATAAAGAGGATTTATCTTTGAAGGTCCTTAAAAGAGTTCGCGACCAAATGATATACTCTGACAGGGCCATAGTACTATCAATTATAAGATGTTGTATATCATATTTGTTGGTTATCCTCTTAACCAAGGAGTATAGAGACACTAGTATGACATACAGGTGGAAGTGTAGGAGTACATTTCACCGAACGTGACTCATTTCCGGATACTCTACTGTCAAGAGTTAATCCGAGAAGATATAGGTATAAATATCCTTCAGACCTAAAGATCACAACCAGTGGCTTACAAGCAACTCATTGTACTTAGGTGCCGGACCACCTGGATTTCTAATCCAGCTACGAAAGGTTACTGGATGCAGTCAAGTACTTGTGGTAGTCAATTGTGGATCAAGATGGAATTTGACCTATCCCGTTAAAAGGAGAAATGCTTGTGTTTCAATTTAGCAAGACCTTGGCCAAGGCATTTCATGTGAAAGTCATATGATCACTAAAGTTGAAATCACTTTATGGATTTGCTATTTAGAGTTGACAGGCTCTTAAGCCATCCTTAGCATTTGTGGTCAAGAGGATGAATTATACGGTAACTGTTTCTTAGGGTTCTTGGAGTTTGCTCGGCAACTCTTCGACCTATCCGGACGTTGGGTTCCATTGCTAGATGGGCACATCGATTAGTATAGAATGTTGTTTCTATGCTACCGGTTTAGGTTCGAACCTAGAGAGTCACACGCATAGAAGTTTTCTAGGATGATCTGTTTGCTGATCAACGATTGAGAATCGTATATGATTTAATTAATCAATTTGATTGATTGAATTATCTCAATTGGGTTAACTACAAGTGAATAAGATTCAATTTGGTTTAAGTCCATTAGAAGGACTAGTCAATTTTAAATATTGATTTGAAATTAGACTTAATTTGGATTTAAATAGATTCAGGACTAGCCAAATTTGATTTGGGCTTGGACCATGATCTATGTGGGTTCAGTCAAATAAATTCATATCAGATTAAACCATCACCTGAACCCAAACCTCTCACATAAGGATCTCATATAATGAGATGGCTAAAATCTCATCTCATGAGAGATTAAATTCTCATGTAGAATTTAATGCCTAACATTAATTTTCACTAAATGTCGGATTTAATCACAACTCATTGGTTTTCACCGAACGTCGGATTTAGCCACGACTCATTGGTTTTCACCGAACGTCGGATTAGCCACATCTCTTTGGTTTTCACCGAACGTCGGAATTAAACCAAGCACCGCGCCTTCGCCGTCTCTTCGCTTCTACCAAACGATGGAATTCTTAATGTTAGAATTCAATGTTAAAGCTAAATTGAGACTATAAATAGAGGGAATTCTCTCACCAGAAAACACAGAACAACAATACACGATATGTCGTGGATTGTAATTCTAAAAAGGTTAGAATAAAAATTCTGGTGATTCTGGTGTTAGCGGAAGCGTGGTGGATCTTAGAGGAAGATTCAAGTGGGAGGATTCAAGATCAGCAAAGCTATTTTTCTGCGAGCTAGCACTCCCAAAATCCGATCATTCGGGGCTTCACGTGGACGATACTAGAGGCTGGACGATTGAACGGCTGCAGAGCAATAAAGATTTACCTACTGTTCTTAAGGTAAGCGATCTGATCCTTAGATCTTAAAGCATGCTTCAAGATAAGTAGTATGACTAGTCATCTTGAAGATCAAGATATGATCTTGATATTTTTATTTATATGCATATTTTGGATCAATCGATCCTATATACAAGGCAAAGATATGATCTTGATACATGTTAGATAGATTAGTATGTAATCTTTAAAATTCCGCAATGATAATTGTTATCAAATTTTAAAATATGCATGCCTCGGGGATTGTTTCTCCCTACAGAAGTCTTTGCACCAGTTGTGACAGGGCTTGAATTTGTTGGACTAGCATAGCAAACTGGTCCTGGGTGATCGAAGCTGTTAGAGGTGGAGGAACCTCGGTCAATGATGGCTGCGAGGACGCAGTGTTGTTTGGGGGATTAGGCCTTTGAGAGGTGGCCTGATCAGGAGCATCTGTGGTTACTCTCTTACAGTTGGCTATCGAGGAATCGTCGTTCTTATCGAAAACCTTGTCTTCTTGATTACAAGTTTAACGAGACTTGAGGCCCTTCCTCTAGCGCCAATTTGTTGCTGCTGAAATCCATTCTCTAACTTGGTGGCAGCGCACGTCAGGATCCGAATAGAGCTCTCCCATCCGAATGGACCTGCAAGGCAGTCTTTACGCAGAAAACACGAGGAGTGGTCCCTGCGAAAGACCCTCCGACGCTCAAATTATTAGAAATCTTCAAAAATCAAATAAGAGGAGAAGGCTCCAGCAGAAGGATCTTCTTCTTTGAAATGATTTTTCAGGAGCAATGGCCTTTGCTAGAATTTTCTTTGGGCTTAGATTGCCTTCCAAAGCATACCCTGGGGGTCCTAGGACTCGGTATTTGTATGCTACCGAGAAGGTGAGCCGTTACCTGATTTTTCGGATGCGTTTTATTGAGTTGACATTCGATAAGGTTGAAATCCCAATGGTTATGGAGATTGGCAGTTGATAAAGCTGACGGGCGCTTTAATTTGAAATCTCATTGATCATGGATGAGTATTATATTTGGCTCCCATTTTTCGTTTTGAGAAGCTCATTCCGCGATCCTTGCGATCAGGGTGGTTCATCCATCGAGAGGTTCATCCACCGAGATATCTGACGTGATTTGAAGCAGCAATAGCGCTTAGATTGAAGGGATGAGGATCGATCCTGGTGAGGTACTAAAATAGCTCGGCCCTATCGAGGTTCAGAAATAGCTCGGTCCTTTCAAGGCATTGATATAGCTCGGTCCTGCCAAGGTTTGGAGACCGACTCTGGTGTTAGCATTGAGACCGACGATGGCGTCGGTACTAACTCTGGAGTCGGTGAGAAGACCGACTAGGCCGACTTCGAAGTCGGTGCTAGGGCTGACTCTGGGGCCGAGTCGGTGCTGAGGCCGACTCTGTAGGCCGAGGCCGCCTTGGAAGCTGGGGCCGCTTTCGGAGATGAGGCCGCTTGGGGCCGAGTCAATGCTGAGGCCAACTCTAGAGGCCCAGGCCGACTGGGGTCGAGTCCGAAGACGATGTCGCCTTAGAAGCTGGGGCTGCTTTCGAAGATGAGCCTGCCTTGGGGCGAGTCGATGTTGAGGCTGACTAGAACCGACTTTAGAGTCTGGGGCTGAGTTCGGAGAAAAGACCGCCTTGGCGGTTGGGGCCGCTTTCGGAGATGAGGCCACCTTGAAGGCTGGGACCGTCTCAACTTTCGTCATTAACTCACACGCGGCTTCATTAGCCATATCACATGACAGTTTATTTTTTTTCAAATACGATAGCTAACGAGTCAGAAACTAAAAGTGACTTTAGTCTTTTTGCCATATACACGGATGTTAGTGCAATGAAGATTTTATTCTGCATCATGATTGATAAGCACATAAGCCATGATGGAGAGATCAAGCTCCAAGACAGGAATGTTGGGATGGGGAGAAGAGAGAGAGGTAGGCTTAATTGACCTCCAGCCGCCTTCGGTAGATTGGACTTAAACTTTTCGCACCTTTGGACCAATCCAATTAACATTGGATACATGACATTGTTTCAAGCAAAAGATAAGTATGCTCTGTAGACAGATAACAAAGGCTAGACGTTATACAGTTAGATGAAAAAAAAAAGGAAAATAAACTTAATTGACCTTCATTCACTTTCATCGGACTTAAACCTTTAACTCCTGCGGACCATCCAATTAACACTCAACTCATAATATCAAGTTCTTTTAATTTTTAGTTCCCTCAAATTGTGTTAAGTAACAAAATAATTGTATTTAGTGGAAAAAAAAACAACGTTCAGAAAGATTAGATGTTATATGATTGAAGAAAAAAAAATGGAGAAATAGGCTTAATTGACTTTTAGCTTTCTTTAATGAACCGAACTTAAACCTTTAGCTTCTACAGACCATTTAATTAACATCCAACTTATAATTTTTTAAACTATATTTAATAATAAAATAATTATATTCAGCAGAAAGATAATTGTACGTGTTCAGAACGATGGCAGGTTATATTGTTGATCTACAGAAGCTAATTATTAAAATCTGGTCCGCTGAAAGGTTCCAAAGCCAAGTTGCATGAAGAAATAATGGTTTCAGTTGGACACGGTTCCCTTTTAGCCTACCTGATTGGCTTGGCGGAATGGGCAACGGTAGGATCCACATGGAAGAAATTTAAACAGGGCTCGTAGGCCCCTGATTTTGACCGTTAGTTGTTATTTATTTATTTTTTTTCTTGCAATGGCCACGTGCTTGATGCCTCGGCAATTAGGAATGCATGCGGGAAAAGTACGAAGAAATTGAGGCCAACCTGCGGTCAGTAGACAACTCCAGCTCATGTTCTCCAAGCGTGTATGGTTATACCCTCATGCTGCGTTTGGATGCTGGAATAAGGCCCTATTTCAGGCCTTATTCCAACTTATTTCCTCAAATAGCCCTTTAAACTATCGATGAGGCCCATGCTATGGTTTATTTCGATCAGCGCCTCAGATTTTCTTTTCTACTTCGCTCGAACCCCTGAAATATGGTATTTGGCACTGTAGCTATTCCAGGGCAAAAAAATATATGACAAAAATCGGGATTTGGATAAAATTCATAGTTAAAAATTTCATCTAAATGCTGCTGTAATTATGTAGAGAGACAAATACTTTAATTTTTTTTAAATTATAAGTATAATGTAATATAATAAAATTAATTTATATTAAATTAATTTCAAAAATTTATTATTTATTATCTCAAACTTAATAATTAATATTACTTTTTATTAACTTGTCAGAGTCTACATTGATATAAAATTAGTTTCAATACGACTTTTATTATATATTTTAATGAATTAAAGTTTATTAAATATTATGTTGAATATCATATTTTGATTCATATTAAAGATAAGGGGTAAGTTTGGGATTATCAAAAAATTCATCATATATTTTAAGTGGAATAAAGGCTTATTCCCATGTCATCCAAACATCATGTGGAATAACATTGCATTAATTGCACTGAATAACATGGAATAGCAGATTTTCATCCAAACAGAAATTTGGAATAACAAGAGAAATAAGCTATTCTTTAAGAATTCGTATTTCTATTTCCGAAATAACTTTTTGACATCCAAACGCTACCTCAGGGATTAGGCGTGAAATTTGACTAATCATCACATGGTAGTCAAAAACAATACCGAAAGCCAATCAAGAACAGAAGATTGAGTGGTATCTAGTTTTCTTCTAAGAAATTTCTACCATCAGGACCTGTAGCTGATGTTTCTTTTTCCTTTTAATTAGCGTGGACTTTAAAGGAGCACGTATAGATGGAAAAGTCCATCTAAATATCGAGGTGAACATAATATGGTATTAGCTCTCATGGATCAGTGATGATAGATTATGATTTGTCATGTGTATCAAATTATATCTGACATATCATGCCATATAGATATCAAATCGAAACGAGGTATGAAAGATGAATAAAATTTTAATACATTGAATCTATTTATATACAGAGTGTATCATTAATGTACCAGTATTGCATCAGCGCATGATCTGGAATCAAGAGAGCAAACGTCAACACTTAAATTGCCTCCTACTTTGTGATGGCTCATTCCTGGCCTAAATATTTGAAGAGGAATAAAATCGTCATCATGTCAATATTCGTACATATGATAAAAAGGTTGAGATTATTTTTGATTTCTAATCCGCTAGCTATTATATCCGAAAAAGAATAAAACTGATACACCTCAGCAAAACTGAAGTGCCCTTATGCCTCGACCAAACTGAACTATTCCCATACCTCGGCCAGACCGAACTATACTTATGCCTCGGCCAGACCGAGCTATACTTATGCCTCGGCAAGACCGAGCCACCTTCATACCTTGGCAAAATCAAGCTATTTTCATACTTCGGCCAGACCGAGCCATTCCCATACCTCGGCTAGACCGAACAATACTTATGCCTCGGCAAGACTAAACTACCTTCATACTTCGGCAAGACTAAGCTATTTCCATACCTCGATGAGACTGAGCTATTCTCATACCTTGGTCAGATCGAGATATCCCTGAACCTCTATTTGGGAGAATTCAAATTCATGATAATTCAATAAGATTTCAATCACATGGGTCTCCGACCGCTTTAAGTGGAGGAAAAAGCCAATAATACTAAACGTGGCCTAGAACCTACAAGGCATTGAATCTCAAAGTATTAGCTAGCTCCTCTAGCCGTTGATTCTCTACTAACCGAATTTGAAAGCTGCCGGTCTCATAACAAATTTGATTCGAAGCAGATTCGAATCATGATGGTTTTTGATTCCCTATGATACGTCCGAAAAATTAGGTAGTTGTCTGCCATCATATCGGCAACCTATATACCATATTCTGAAGTCTTTCAGGTACGCTCACTCTTTCACTGAAAAAACTTCAGTGAAGCTCAAGCAGAGTTTTCGACTCTCCGAGAGGCCATTCTAGAGGGACTCTTCTGCGAGAGCCTTCTCCTCATATCTTCTTGTTGTGAATCTTCACTGACTTGAGCATCAGAGGGTCTTCCGCAGAGGGCCACCCCGAATGCTCACTGCGTGAGGATAGTCTTGCAGGTCCATCCAAATGAGAGAATAGCATCTGATTATGGAGGTGGGCCACACTCGAGTCGAAGAACGAATTTCTACGGCAACAGATTAGCGCTAGAGGAAGGGCCTCAAGTCCCATAAACTTGTGATCAAGGAGACAAGGCTAAAAATTAAAAGAGCAACCCTTCAATGGTAAATCGAAGGAAAGACATCTCGGATGCTCAGGATCAGACTGCTTTCTAAAGGTCTGATCCCACAAACAATATGGCACCCCCGCATCCCACGGCTGGTCGAGACTTCCTCGCCACCGGCGACCATGGTGACCTAGGACCCTGCAGTCAGTAGACAACTTCATCTCATGTTCTCCAAGTGTGTATGGTTATACCCTCAGGGATTAGGCATGAAATTTGACTAATATCACATGGTAGTTGATGATGCCCGATGTAATCCCCGGGATGTAATTACCTGATCGCGAAACTTAATCGCGATATTCCTGGAATGGATAAGGTGTTTAAATTTCAAATACCCCGTAACTAACAGAATCTGAAATCCCTTGATTTAAGGAGTCTCCGTCGCCTTTAAAGGATCACGCGAACCCTCCTTCCCATCATCCTCGAACACCTCCTTCCCATCATCATCATGCATGCATCTACTCCTGGTAAGTCCTCTATCCATGCCTGAGAGAGAAAAAGAAAGCTTGGGCCGATCGGGCTGCTTTGATTTGGGCCTGTTGGGCCAGTCCGTGAGCCATTTTTGAGCCACTTTTTGGGCCCTGTAGTGGGCCGAGAATAGCAAAATAATTATATAGCCCGAATCATGATTGAATCTAGTTTCTTGGGGTATTTTTAAATCCCCATTTGGGAAAACATATTGAGAGATATTCAAACCCAAAGTTGGGCCCGTGAAGTGGTCTGGTAGAGTTTTAAAAATCATTTTATTATTCAGATTTTAGGAATTTAATAATGTAAAATGATACTGTAGGTACCCAGGTGTCGAAATAGCTGGGTTATCAATTGAAATTTGCATACTGAGGTAAGTAAGCCAAGTATTATAATTTCATAGATTATTTAATTTATAAATTATGAATTTACAATTAGATGCATGTTTATGAAATGTGAAAAATGAAGTTTATTTATTCTGAATTAATGTATAGTACCACGAATTTATAAATAAGTATTTGTTATGATATGACTTATATGTGTATATGCAAAATGTAATTATGTTAATTTTATAAATTATGTTGGTACTATCGAGATGATAATATGCAATCATGATGATGATAGTGAAATTTAGTGTATGTGTCGCCGCGATTCTCATATGACTTGAAATGACTAGTGATACGTGACCCACCTCCACAGGGAAAGATATATGGAGGACACACATCCGTAGGATGTATTCTGATGACAGATTATGATATGGCATAACACTGGTACCAGGACCCTTCCTCTTAGGGGACATTTAAGAGTGATACACAAGATGAGTGTTGTAGAGCCGTGGGACACATAAAGAAAAACAATGATAGTATAAACAGTGTTTGGTTTATATTGCATATTTTAGTATTTATTATTTAATTAAGCTTTCAAATTATTTTGATCTGATGACCTGAATATGCTGATAGCATGATAAATGTAATTTGAAATTGTATTAGGCTTACTTATTGAGTGTGAGCTCATAGAATTCTCACAATGTTTTTCAGAGCCTCAGGAATGAAGAAGGATATTTGGGATAGACGAGCTTCTATTAAATAAACTTAGTTCCATTATATTGATATAGTTTAGTATTGCTTGTGTGTAGGGCGGGTAGCCCAAGACTGATAATTATGGTTTGAAATAAATCATGGATTTAAATTTTTGCATTATATTGATTTATGTGATGAAGTTCGAGACACCTTGCATGCCTGGCATGCAGCGGGTTGTCATCCTAGCTCGGGTTTTGGGACTGGGGCGTGACAGCTTTAGTAAGGGGGGTAGATTGTGATAACCCTCCCAATAGTCCCACATCGAAAAATTTGAGAGTTGGTTAAGTGGTTTATATTGTAAAGCAAGAAGGACAAGGCACCAATTGGATCCCTTTTTGGGCTGTGGGGGCCCAAGTTGGTGTGGACCTTGTCCGTCTTGCTTTCTTGTAACGAAACGAGCCCGTTGGCCCGGGTCGTTACAATATGGTATCAGAGCCACGCACCAGTCGAAAGTGCAGGAGCTAAGTGCCACACAGGACAAAGTGCTACATTGATGGGAGCCACCTCTTGAACCTGTGGGGCCACAGGGCAAAGTGCTACATTGATGGAATCCACCTCTTGAACCTGTGGGGGCCACCTCTAGAATCTTGCCTGCCGGTGGTTGTGATCAATTGATCCTGGCGACGAGGACGTCACCTTTGTAAGGGGAGTAGATTGTGATAACCCTCCTAATAGTCCCATATCGGGAAATTTGAGAGTTGGTTAAGTGGTTTATATATTGTAAAGCAAGAAGGACAAGGCACCAATTAGATCCCTTTTTGGGCTGTGGTGGCCCAAGTTGGTGTGGACCTTGTCCATCTTGCTTTCTTGTAATGAAACGGGCCCGTGGGCCCGGGTCGTTACACCCGATCACCTTGAGCTGAAGTCCTTGAGCGTTAGCGGATGCACCATCAGTTTGCTAGAGAAACTTCACCTTGGCACCATGATCTGCAAGAAGTCCCGAATACCGAAGATTCCGATAGGGATCCTCCAATGCTCAAGTTAGTGATCAGAATCACAGTCGTAAGCTTGAGGAAGCTCGAATCAGCTTTAGGAAGAAGATGAGAAAATTCTTTAAGTGTTTGCTTGAGTGTTCATACCTCGGTATGAAGTCCTTCTTACCATTCATCTTGACCCTTTGAGTCCATGTCGCTTGCTTGATAAGATTGAAATCTTATGATGAGTTATGACTTTTGCAGATAGACTGTCAGAATTAGTGGGATTGAGTCCCTTCCACTTTTTGATGATTGGTACTTTATGGTAGGCGATCACTTTTTTGTGATTATTTGGTCAGAGTCATTAAATCTTCTTGATGACTTTTGAACCTTGTTGATTTGAACATTTGTAGCTTCATGATAGATTATGACCTTTGGGGCTTCATCTGATCAGGGTTATTAATACTGCCTAATGGATTACGACTTTTGGGGCCTCATCTGGTCAGAGTCATTAATATTGCCTGACGGGTCATGACTTTTGGGGCTTATATTGGAACTGACGGTTTCTGTCTTTTTGGACTGATATGGATTGAGAATGGTTGATGGGTCCGGCTTTGTCCAAGGTAGAGGCTTTTTTGAGAAGTCAAAATGAGCCTTGAGGATAAGACAAAATCGTAGTCGCTCAGGGCTTAAGGCCAGTGTGGAAACCTCTATATACATGGGGCCGCCTAGGAGCCACCCTTGCTGAAGCTGCCTAGGAGTTGCCTCGGGGCCACCTAAGAACCACTCTCGCTGGGGCCACCTAGGAGCCACCTCGGGGCCACCTAGGGACCACTCTCGCTAGGGCTGTCTAGAAGCCGCCTCGGGGCCGCCTAGGGACTGCTTTCGCTGGGACTGCCTAGGGACCGCTCTCGCTGGGGCCATTGACTTTTCCAATAACTCCCACCGTCAGGTGATTTTGGCCGTTAACTCACACATAGCTTTTACCAGCCACATCATATGCCCCCTCGCTCCTGAGTCTTGGCGCTCACATGCGCAGTACTTGCCAAGAGAAAGGAGTGCAAACTCCTCCGCTTTGTTGGGTCTCACGCGCCATAAATTAGTGGAGACAGGCACGTGCTTTTGAAGAAGTAGAGTCTCTTCAGGGTCTTCTCATCATTTAAGGAATGGCATTGGGAGCATCATAGTCCACGGAAGGATCGAGAAAAATACCTTGTGACCAGCAAGAAAAGGTGGGGTGTTATTATTGGATTGCTCTTGCCTACGTCCCATCATTGGGTGTGGATTGCCTTCCCCCAATAACTCGTGGATGACTGGATAGTAACTCTGCCTCCGCGCCTTCGTGCTACATTATAGTGGGCAGGACTTTCGAGGATTATGCATAAATTTGTCCCGCCCATCCCTTCAAGTTTCTTATTCTTCCATTACGTCTTCTACATTCTCTCGATCTTCCGAACACTTATTTCTTGCTCCTACCCCTCTAATTTAAGTTAAGTTCTTGTTTGCCTTTCTATTCTTTTCTTTTCACCCTCATGGATCCTTGTCTCGATAGAAAAGGTAAGAGACCCATGGTAGAACCTTTTAGGGAGAAAATCCTCTAGGTGCGGCATCGGGTTCCCGGTGGCATCTCCATTCGCGGTTAATCGGTGATCGCCTCTCTGGCCTCAACTAGGGCTTCTTTCCTACCATCTGGGGCTTCTCCTCCATCCCCTAGGGCATCATCTCCAACCACTAGGGCGTCACCTCCAGCCGCTAGAGTATCACCTCCAGCCGCTAGGGCCTCACCTTCACCTTCCTGCTCGATATCTCCCCCAATTACCTACTCCAGATCCGCAGGCCCAAGGGGAATAACCTCTACCATGAAAGCCCAGGACATAAAAAATCTTCGAGCCAAGTACGATATACCAGATAGTGTTTTTCTTTCTTCCCCTTGGTATAGTGACAAGATAACCTATGGCCGGTCCGATGGGGTTGCCTTGTATGAGGAATTTTTCAAGAGTGGACTTTGCCTCCCTTCCCATCCTTTTTTTCCTCAACCTTTTAGATAGGTATAACCTTGTTCCAGCATAATTAACTCCAAACTCCATTCGGATTATTTGCGTCTTTCTGGTACTCTACCATTTTCATGGTGCTTCCGCTCGAGTCTCCCTGTTCCGGGCATTATATAAACTTCGAAACCCCAAGAAAAATGGGTGGTGGAGCTTTGACTCCAGGCCCAAAAGAGTCCTCAACTTGATTTACCCTCCAAGGTCAAGGAATGGAAGTCCCGATTCTTTTATGTCCATGTGGAGGGGATGAAAATTGCCTTGCACTATCCCAACACTAGCCCCAATAAAAACTCGGCTATAGAGGAGAGAGACCGAGAGCTCTTCCATGCTCTAATGTCCTCCATCATTCTCTCTTGCCGAGATTTGCTGTCGAAGGACAACCTCCATGAAGTCAGCGTAGTGTTGGCATCGCCACCATCGACATCCGATGACCATCACATTATTGCCATCATTCATTCATTTTTTCATCATTCATTTCATTTTTTTTAAATATATCTCTATCTCCTTATACAACGATAAGGTTCTCTTCTGACTTTTTCATGGTGGGCCTCAAAAAAGGAAGAAGGCCGCTGGTGACACAACGAGGATGACGCCTAAAAAGCCCCATCTAGAAGAACAGGGCAAGCCAACCCTTCCCTCAGTGGTTCCTCCGGTAGCTCTCGAGGCTGCCCCGGTGGAAGAGTTAAGAAGGGGAGACCCCTCCGCCGAAGGACCATTGGCGGGGGCTCCTTCTGTTGGGGTCAAGGCAGAGCCGCCGAGGAGAGGACCCTCGACCGCCGCCGGGCCGAAGATGAAACCGCGCCAGAGGTGAGGGCTGCAATGCCTTCGATGCGGGAAGCTAGAGAGGATGCTTCCTCGGCCACCCAATCGGTGCAAGAGGGAGCGAGGATGTCTCCCGACAATGTTCCTCCTAGCCGGTTGTCCAAGGTTACAGTGATGCGTCGAGCTCTCTTGGCAAAGCGCCTCTTGAGTTGCTCCACTCTCCCCAACTTTCAAGCTAAACTTCGCCGCCAACCAATTGAGAGGTCTCTTGACACTCTTTTCACTGCCGTCCTCCATGTAAGTGTGCTAGCTCAGCTTTCTTAGTCGGATGTGGTCTATGTTCTAATCCATCGGTCTACGCGGGTATCCAATGGCCTCTTCGTCCTTCGGGATGCTTGTACCAAGAGCTCCAACAGCATCGGGCATGCTCAAGATGAGCTGGCTGCCCTCAAGACTCAGGTCAATGATCTGACCAAGGAATTGACCGAGATCAAGACCCGGGAGGTGACGGTGGCCGACGAGTTCCGAGCCGCCCAGGAAGAAAACCGCCCCTCCAAGGCCTGGGCTGAGGAGGCTAAAAGGAGGGCCAGAGTCGCTGAGGCCAAATTGGCAAAAGCCATGTCAAGGCTTAGGCCAACGAAGGAGAAGTTTGAAGATGCTCTTTTGAAGGTGGACCATGCCAAAAACAGGGCTGACACGGTCGAATCCGAAGTCCGGGCCTTCATGGAGAAGCTGGCTTGTTATGAGGCGGAAGTTCAGAAAGTTATGAAAAAACTAACCGCCATTGAGGCTCAGGCTATGAAGAAGCTGGCCATCGTCGAGGCTCAAGCCATGGAGAAGGTGGCAGCCATCGAAGTCCAAGCCTTAACGAAGGTTGCCGCTACCGAATTCCGAGCTCGGGAGGCCATTGAACTTTATAAAGGTTCTACCGACTTTGCTATTGATTTTAGTGAGGTGGCCCTCGATGCCTATGCCCAAGGCTTTGATAAATGTAAGGAGAAAATCTTTCGGATTTATAAAGTGGTGGGCCTTGAAGACATCCGGCCCGAGGACGAAGATGAAGACCCAAAGAATGGCGGTGCCAAGGATAGGCCAGGACCCGCCGAGCCCTAAGTTTAGTTTCTTTTTTTGCTTTCAATATTTGTAATCCGACTAACGTCGGTCTTCTTATTATGATAATGAGGCTATTGAAGTGAAAGAATTAATGATAGAATAGACATTTCACCTAAATTTGATGAACCTATCTTTTGGTAATGCCTTGGTCTTTTGAATGCCCATGTCTTGACTTGAGCCTCTGATTTCAAAAGATGTGCCTCCCGCTCTATAAGCATACTTAAAGAGCCAGTGATTCGTCACACAGGTTCTATAGGAACGTGTAGGCTCATATTGACCTCTTAGACTTTTGCTAGGGCGCTTTTCGAATACTAAAGCCGGTCCTGGCCATGGCCCCGAAGGATATCGTATCTTTCTGAAAGCTTCCTTTTGAAACTGCCATGAAGGTTTCTCGCGTTGGCTCGAGAGTTTGACTCGAGGCAGCCGAGACCATAGGACTTGAACCACCATGGGGGTTTCTTGCGTTGGCCCGGAGGTGTCTATGATCGCGGGACTGCCGAGGTCCTTTTGAAAACCACCACGAGGGTTTCTTGCACCGGCCTGAGAGTTTGACTCGAGGCAACCAAGACCATAGGACTTGAACCACCACGAGGGTTTCTCACCGGCTCGGGGGTGTCTATGATCGTGGAACCGCCGAAGTCCTTTTGAAAACTACCATGGAGGTTTCTTGCATCAGTCCGAGAGTTTGACTCGAGGCCATCGAGACCATAGGACTTGAACCACCATGGGGGTTTCTCGCACCAATCCGAGGGTGTCTATGATCGCGGGACCGCCGAGGTCCTTTTGAAAACTACCATGGGGATTTCTTGAGCCAGCCTGGGAGTTTGACTCAAGGCTGCCGAGACCATAGGACTTGAACTACCATGGGGGTTTCTCGCGCCGGCCTGGGGTTGTCTATGATCACGGGACCACCGAGGTCCTTTTGAAAACTACCATGGGGGTTTCTCACGCCGGCCCAAGAGTTTGACTCAAGGCCGCCAAGATCATAGGACTTGAACCACCACGGGGGTTTCTCTCATCAGCCCGAGAGTGTCTATAATCATGGGACCACCGAGGTCCTTTTGAAAACTATTATTCTGAATAGAGATATGGAGTTAAAAAAAAGAACTCTCTTTTTATAACTATTGGCCAAGTACACTCACTATTGGTATTATTGGCAGAGATTACTCGCATTTCAAGTACATAGAATTGGTCATCCGTCTAGTTCCTTAAGCTTGTAAGCTCCTTGGATAAGCATCCTCGTGACTCGATAAGGTCCCTCCCAATTAGGGACAACTTACCTTCTTCAGTTGGTTTAGATATCTTAGTCCTCCTGAGGACTAGATCTTCAAGATGGAATGTCTTGGAGCGGACCTGGGCATTATAATATTTTGCCGCTCGTTGATGGAACATGGCCATTCTGAGCCGCGCTTGGTCCTGGGTTTCATCGATGAAGTCGAGGTTGGCCCTTAGTTGCTCGGAGTTGCCTTCTTCTTTATATGTTTCCACTTGGGGACTAAAAAGATCGATCTCCACCGGGATAACCGCTTCAAATCCAAAGACAAGGCCGAAAGGAATTTCTCCCATGGGGACTCTAGGAGTCGTATGATATGCCCATAACACACTTGAGTGTTCCTTCACCCATCTACCTTTAAGCTCATCTAAATGGGTTCTAAGTCCTCGAAGGATGGTCCGATTCATGACTTCTGCCTCTCCATTGGTCTGTAGATGCCCGACGAAAATGAACCGATGATAGATACCCAATTCAGTGCAGAAGGCCTTGAATGCAACATTATCGAACTAGTGACCATTATCAGTGATGATGGTATGGGGTAGGCCAAATCAACAGATAATAGATTTTCAGAAAAATGTCTTCTCCTTGCTCTTAGTGATTTTGGCTAGTGCTTCAGCCTCAATCCATTTGGTGAAATAGTCGACGGCAACAAGCAAAAATCTTTATTGTCCTGAAGCCGGGAGGAATGGTCCGAGGATGTCCATTCCTCGCTGGGTGAAGGTCCACGGAGCAGAGAGTGGGTTCGGTTGGAAAGCTGGCTATCACTAAATACTAGAATATCGCTGGCAGCTATCGCACTTCTGGACTAGTTTTGCAACGTCATTTTGCATAGTGAGCTAGTAGTATCCCTAGCGAAGGGCTTTGTGCGCCAGGGATCTACCCCTCAGATGATTCCCACATATGCCTTCATGTATTTCCTAAGGATATAATCAGCATCTGCTAGGTCAACACATTTGAGGAGAGGATAAGAGAAAGACTTTTTGTATAACTTCCCCTTCAGCAACACAAACTTAGAAGATCTCCACTTAAGCAGCATGGCCTCTATGGGGTCCATGGGAAGAGTACCATCAACAAGGTACTTAATATAAGCATCCATCCACATCGATTCTGGCATGACCGGTAGGATCTCCTCTGCTACATAGATGCTTGAAGTTTTCAAGTGTTCGACATATGTTCTTTCCAAACTATCATCCGCCGAGGTGGCCAGCCACGATAAAATGTTGGCTCTGGCATTCTCGCTTCTGGGAATATAGCTAATGGTGAAGTAGGCCAATAAAGAGTTCAAGACTTAGCTTTAGATATTGAGACATAATAGGGTCTCGAGCCTCGTACTCTCTGGTAATATGTCCAGAGATAAGCTGAGAATCAGTGAAGGCCCTGAGATGCTTCACCCTGAGCTTTAGGGCAAGCTTGATTCTAGCCAATAAGGCCTCATACTCAGCTTGGTTATTTGTAGCTTTAAAAAGGAATCGGAGGGCGTACTCCAATATGACACCCTCTAGACTTGCCAGAATGAGACCAGCTTTACTCCCTTAAGAATTAGAGGTGCCATCAACATGAAGGATCTAGGCTCCTGCCGCGTCCTCCCCAGCGTCTGGGCACTTCATAGGGAGATCCTCGGATTGCTCCTTCATCCAGGTACACTCTACCAGGAAGTCAGCCAACACCTAAAACTTCAAGGCAGAGTGGGACTGAAACAAAAGATCGAACTCCCTTAATTTAACAGCCCATTTAGCCAAGCGACCAGAGGTGTCATGACGAGCCAAGACAGCTCTAAGAGATTGGTCTATGAGCACCATAATTGAATGGGCTTGGAAGTACGATATGAGATGTTAGGCAAAGATGATCAGAGCGAAGATGATTTTTTCAGTTCTGGAGTACCTGATTTTCGCATCATGAAGCACATTGCTAGTATAATAAATAGGTCTCTACATTCCATCGGGGTTGAGCCGCACCAGTATAGAACTCACTGCCTCCGGAGAGGCAGCAAGATAGAGGAAAAGTTTTTTTCCTTCCTTAGGCTTCGACAATAACGGCGGCATAGATAAGAACTCTTTCAACTCCTCAAAGGATGTCTGGCAGCTCTCCATCCATTCAAAGTCGTCGGCCTTGTGCAGAGCTTTAAAGAAAGGCAAGAAGCTCTCGACTGATTTAGATAGGAATTAGTTCAGAGCGATTATTCTTCAAGTGAGGCATTGCACTTCTCTCTTATTGATGGGATGTCTTATATTAAGAATGGCTTGAATCTTCTTCGGATTGACCTCAATCCCCCGTTGGGTCACTAGAAAACTCAAAAAATTTTTGGCGGTGACACCGAATGCACATTTATGAGGGTTGAGCTTTATCTGATGATGCCGGAGGTTATTGAATGTCTCTTCTAAATTAGCGATATGGTTGGCGCTGTAGATGCTCTTAATCAGCATATCATCCATATATACCTCCATATTGCGCTCAATTTGGTCTTTAAAGATCTTATTCATCAATCTCTGGTAAGTGGACCCTTCATTCTTCAGTCCGAAGGGCATTACTTTATAGCAGTAGATGCTCTTCTCAGTGATAAAAGAGGTATTTTCTTTATCTGTCGGATCCATCCTTATTTGATTATACCTGGAGAAGGCATCCATAAAACTGAGAAGCTCATGGCTAGAAGTAGAGTCTACCAATTGGTCAATCATGGCAAAGGAAAGCTATCTTTAGGGCGCGCCTTATTAAGATCAGTGAAGTCGATGCAGATGCGCCAGTTTTCATTTGTTTTTCAGACCATGATTACATTGGCTAGCCAATCCGGATATTGAGCTTCTCAGATATGGCCAACAGCAAGCAGTTTATCAATCTCCTTATCTATGGCCTTCTGCCGCTTAGGAACAAAACTTCTATTTTCTAACGGGCAGGCCGGTACTTTGGATCAATATGAAGCTGGTGAGTAATTACCTTCGGAGGGATGCCCGACATGTCTGATACTGACCATGCGAAGATATCTGAATTTGCTCGCAAGAAAGTCAGGAGCTGATTCTTCATCTCTAGAGGGAGAAGCTCTCCGATTTGCACAATATTTGCAAGGTCATCCCCCAATGGATAGGATAGTAAGCGCTCAGCTGACTCTCCTCTTCTTTTAGATTCTCTGGGGTTGAGCGGCATTGAAGTTGGCGGAGTCATCATTTCCTGAAGGCTAGAAGCCATATGGTAATATAACTGCACAGGATTTTGCTCCCCGCGGATCTCGTCGATCCCTCCACTGGTAGGGAACCTCACGAGCAAGCGCCTGGTGGATATCACCGCAACCAGGAGGTTTAGACCAGGCTGACCGAGTATGGCGTTATATGCTAGAGGCACTCAGGCCACTAGGAACCTCATTAGGACCATGCTTTGACACGACGGCAATCCTGCCATGACTGGCAAGGTGATTTCACTCTCGACCCCTACTGAGTCTTCTGTGAAGCCAACTAGAGGTGTGGTCACCGGTCGCAAGGAGCCGAGAGATAAATCCATCCAAACAAAAGCATCATAAGTATGTCTGTTGAACTCCCACTATCTATACGTATTCTTTTTATAGGATGCTTAGCAATCGTCATAGAGACGATTATGTTGTCATCATTCAAATTGCCCCTCTTGCTAACTCCCCTTCAGAAAAAGGGATTACATTCTCTATTCCCTTATCCCCCTTGGTCTCTTTGAAGATAAAGCCGCTCCCCATGAGAGCATACCCACTGTTCGCTCTGTTGGAGTGTTGTCAATGTTGGCCTGAACAGGTGGGGGCCCCATCAGTGCTGGGATGGTCAGAGGTCCTTCCATCTGGATAAACTTCCCAAGATAACCCCTTTGGATGAGCTCTTCAATAGCGCACTTTAGGTTATGGCATTCTTCAGTATTATGGCCGTAATCTCTATGGAAGTGGCAATAGCAACTCCTATCGTGAGTGCCATTGGGCCTCAACGAGGGAGGATGCTGGAGATAAGGTTTACTCTCGATCTTCATAAGAATATGAGATCCAGGGGCGAGGAGAGTGTGAAATTTTCTTCTTTAAGGGCTAAGTTTCGATGTCGGTTATCTGATCGGCGTGAAGGATCAGACTTCCTAAGAGGAGGCATGGTCGGTTCTTCACGAACCGGTTTCTTGCTAGCTCCCCTCTCAGTATTCCTCCGAGTGAAGTCAGCTTTATCGGCACGAATATATTTATGTGCACGATTCAAAAGCTCGGCATAGGAACCGAAAGGCTTCTTATCTAATGAGTAAGTGAAGCGAGAGGGGTGAAGTCCTCGCTTCAAGGCCAGGGTGGCCACAGCATTATCAAGATGATACACCTCGAGGGCTACTATCTTAAATCGGGCTATAAAATCTTTCAATAATTCTTCTTCCTTCTGTTGAATGAGAATAGCCTATCAGCCACCTGAAGATCTTCGACAGGCATCAAATTACGCCAAAAAGGCTTTCTCCAGCTATTGAAAGAAGTTGATGATGCGCGAAGGTAGACAAGAATACCAGGCATACGCAGTTTTTCAAAGAGTAACAGAAAAGCAATGCATTGGAGGGCAACAATCGCCCCTTGGACTTGCATGAGAGATTTATAATTCTTTAAGTGGTCCAGTGGATCTGTAGTACTGTCATAAGGCTCCAACTAGAGAAGACGAAACCTGTAAGGCATAGGTTCTTCCATAATCCAGCGAGTAAGGGGGGACGAGTATCATAGTCCACCCCTGGTTGGTTATTGAGCTTCTGGCTGAGCTCCTCCAAAAGCCGGTCTTGCTCTTCCAAGTGCATCTCCATTCAGCCATTAGGGTCCTCGCTCACCGATTTAGACGATGAGGAGGGGGAATAATGACGCTGATGATGATATGTGCCCTTGGGCTCCTTCCCCCACCGATGCTTGAGAGAAGGGCTGCCGAAGTGATGGACGGAAGACCGTGATCTCTTGGAAGTTTTGCGATGATGATGCCTGGATGGAGCTTGATGATGGCAATTGTTGGCCCAGATGGCAACCCAAGAGAGGGGGGTGAATTGGGTTCTTTAAAAAATTTTACACTTTAAAAACCAATTTTACTAAGTTAATGTGCACAAGTGAAGTGATGCAGTAAATAATAAATACAATATAAATGAGAGAGAGAGAGTAATGAGCACGACAAACACAAGAAGGTTTATAGTGGTTCGGTGTTATCTACACCTACGTCCACTCCCAAGCAACTTTTGGGTCCACACTATAATCACCTTGATTACAGCTGAGTTGTTTTACAAGATCACAACTCGAACTTGTTGTTTTACATGGGGTCACAACGAACCCAGCTGGTTTTCACGGGTTCATCAGCACACAACCCAACGTAAGCTACACTTAGCTTACCCCGAGGTTAATTACCTCAACTAATTCAATCCCCTGATTGAATTAGAACACAAGCAATTCAAATATAAGTTTACAGCAATTTAAAGCTCCTCAAATGAGAAAATATGCAATGTAAATAAAACAAGAATAGAAAAGCCTGTTTTGAAGCGATTTGAGGTTGAGCTTTTCTTCTTTTCTTCTCTTCTTCTCTGAATTAGCTAAACAGATTTGAACTTTGATTCTTGACCGAAGCTTGTTGAAGAGAAGTTAAAGATTTAGGGGTCTCTCTCTTTTCCTTCAAATCAGTGGAAATCCTTAGGATTTGATCTTCAAAGGCTGTTGGATTTCTCTTCTATCTCTCTTCAATTGATGGCCTTGAGCACAGAGATTTTCCTCTTTGATTTCCTTCTTTTTCTTCTCTCTATTTTTTTTTCTTTCTTTTTGTTCTGTTCTCTCTATTTCAAATGGACGATGCCCTTTTTATAATCCTCCTTAATCCAAGATTAGGTGAAAAATAGTCGTTACAAAGTACTTGGATTGCTTCCTCATGCAAAGAAATAGATCCGTTGGGGGTTAGGTGAAGAAATGTTACCGTTGGAATCCATTCTAATAGATTTAAAATTCCGTTCCTGATAGGTTAGAGTCGGCTCCAACTTTTCATGTGTCAGCTCCAAATCGGATTTCCAAAAATAGTAACAAAACGTCTGTTGGGGAGTCGGCTCCGAGAAACTGTGGTATCGGTTCAATGCGTTCTGGAGTCGGCTCTAATTTCCAAGGGTGTCGACTCTAATGATGTCCAAAAAATATACTCTCTGTTCTCATGTTAGAGTCGGCTCTAGCATTTCCAGGTGTCAGCTCTGAAACTCCAGGTGTCGACTCCAAAACTTCAGGTGTTGGCTCCAAAAACTGACGCAGAAAGTACTTCTTTGTATCTCAGGTTAGAGTCGGCACTAGAATTATAGGTGTCGACTCCGAACCATGCCAAAAATATTGAACTATTCTGATACGCCCTAAGGTCGGCTCCAGACACAATGGGTGTCGGCTTCAAGTTCTGAACTTAAATATTTTCCATTAAAAAACTGATTTAAACTTAATTTTGTATATCATTTGAATAACTTAACCTTTCTAAGTTCCTGAAACACTTGTTAATTTCATTAGTAACACAAGAAATATACTCATGGCTTTTGTTAATCATCAAAATCAATAAGTGGATCAACAATCTCCCCCTTTTTGATGATGACAAAAACATTGAGTATATGCATGATTAAACATTAAAATTTTTAAAATATAAAAGTTCTCATAGTCAAGCTCCCCTGAATGAGGTAGCTCCCCCTATAATAACCAAATTAAGTTCATTCAATGCATATATGTTATAGCCAAATTCATTTAACACTTAACACATATATAAACATTTTTCTCATATATGTTATAACTAGATTAACATCAAATGCATAATTCATATACATAAACAAACCTTTCTCCCCCTTTTTTGTTATCGACAAAAAGGTTAAGAAGAAGTTCATTTAGCTTAAATCAACATCAACTATTCTTTCTCCCCCTTTATATTATAAAAGTATAAACATAAGAATCGTTTAACTCAAAAAGAACAATGTCAATTTCAAATTGCATTCATTGAGTATAAAGTCATTCAGAATATTCATTAATTCTTGCAAAATACATCATTATATTTCATCAGAGTACTAAGTCATTACAACATCCATATTACTTCAAAATACATGAAAACATCAAAGTACATAATTTGTCCTAAGTACAAACCATAGTTCAAAAGAAAAAAACAAAGCATGCAACATCTCAAAATCTCAGAATTCTCTTCAGCTCTTCTAGAATTTGTCCCATGCCCTTTTCTTGAATTTTCATAAAATCATTTAACATCTTCTCAACTAAAGCAGATGCAACTATACTTTTTCTTGAAGTTCTTTGTTGCACTTAGAATATGTATCAGAATCACCAACAATGTCCTTGATTTTGTCAAATATCAACCTAATGTCATTCATCAAGGTAAAAGAAGATGTGCTCAAAGATGATTCTATCACACTAATCTTATCCTCTAAAGAGTAAAAATGCTACCTGATACTCATAAGATGATTCTCAAGATCATTCTTCATCTTAGCCTCATGATCCAAAAATAAAGATTTGAGCTGCTACATCTGAATCTCTGAAAAACTAGTAGAAGTCTGAGCAAATGATGTAGGAGCTGGTGAAGGTGCTGAGGGTGCAGGACTGCTGGAGCCTGGTGAAGTATGTCTCATTGAAGGCTCTGCCTCTGATGTGCCAGGGGCCGCAGTATCCATCTCAGCTGCTCTGTCTTCCAGATTTCCTTTCCTTTCTCAGTTTCCATTGATTTTTATGAAACCCATACGGTGCAAGGTAGCCTTATTATAATAATCTGTGTGCCTAAGGCTCTTTAAAGGTTCATTGTCCAAAATATTAACGCCTTGACTCTAAAAGGCCATAGTCAGAATCATACCATATGGAAGGGTTAACCTCTTCTTACTGCCTGCCTCAGCCATATACCAAATCATCATTCCAGGTAAGTTGATTGGTTGGACGGTCACTACAGAATCCATAACTACAATGTCCCTTTCAGATACATACTCAAAACGAGCGGTTTTAGGGAATAATATCCTGCTACAAATATTATGCAATAACCTTAGCTCTAGGGGCAATTGATTAGCCCTAATTTCCTCAAATTTAGCAATTTCTCTACCAAGCATCCTTGACAGTGCCTCACCTCTTTCACTGTGGGAATTGGCAATAGGTCCAATAACAAAAATTTCTAACAAACATCCCAAAATTTCAGAAGTAAGGTGGATTCTAGTACCTCTCACATAGCTGACAAGGCCTCCGTCTCCTCTAGACAAATTGAGATAGAAATCCTTAACAAGGGCCGGATAAGTAGGAACATCTAATGAACATACCTTCTCCCATCCCATTTCTTTAATTTGCCTACCAAGAGAGAAACCCTTAGCTTCAAAGAATCCGAAGTCCACTTTTCTACCCATAGTTATAACCTTTCCTGCTAAGAGATCAATATGTGGAGAAGAAGGACCAGGTATGGCACTAGGAGTGGAGGACGACAACGTTGAAGACGAGCTGGGCAAAGGCTGACATGCCGGACGCCTCACAGTCCTCTTCCCTGTCATCACCGCGCTCCGAATACCGATCCTTGGTGCTTAGGTGCCATATATTGCTAGGGAATGATGGATCAGACAGATTCTAGGATTTGGGAGGTTTGGAGAGAGTTTTGGAAGAGTTTGAAAATGAATGGGGTCGAATAGGTGTCGACTCTGCCCTAAAATAGTCAACATGGGATCACAAGGTGTCGCTCCCGTAAAGCAAGGTATCGACTCCGTAAAGGCGGGTGTCAGCTCCAAGGTCTCAGACAGAGAGCGACACAGAAAGGGTGTCGACTCCACTAATAGAGGTGTCGACTCCAAGACGGTTTCAGAAAATAAATGAGAGTTTCAAAGGATCAGAAACTTGGAAAAAAATAATCAATAAATTTTGGATAAAATTCCTTGGAATATGGTGAATCAAAGGATTCAAATATCTAGATGAGTTTTTCTTAGAATCACAGAAGATTTTCAAGAAAATGAATGAATTCTAGAAAGTCATTCCTATGACTTTTAAAATCATTTCGATGGGTCACAAATCCCTAATTCTCTTCTAAGATAACAAAATCTCTCTTCACTCAAAGGTTTTGTAAATATATCTGCTAATTGTTCATCAGTACAAACATAATCAAGACAAACATCATTATTAGCAACATGTTCTCTAATAAAATGATGTCTTATTTCAATGTGCTTTGTCCTTGAATGTCGAATTGAATTTTTAGTTAAATTTATTGCACTAGTGTTATCACATATAATTGGTGTTTTATCAAGTGTAATACCATAATCTTCAAGTTGTCGCTTAATCCAAAGGATTTGAGCACAACTTTCAGCTGCAACATATTTAGCTTCAGTAGTTGATAATGCAACCAAATTTTGCTTTTTGCTAAACCAAGAGATTAAGTTACTACCTAAAAATTGGCATGCACCACTTGTACTTTTTTATCTAGTTTACAACCAGCATAATCAGAATCAGAATATGCAATCAAATTTAATGTTGAATCTCTAGAATACCATAATCCTATATTTTTAGTTCCATTTAAATATCTTAGAATTCTTTTTATAGCAATTAAATGAGATTCTTTAGGTTCAGATTGATATCTAGCACATAAACAAACAGCAAACATAATATCAGGTCTACTTACCGTTAAATAAAGTAGTGAACCGATCATACCTCTATAATATTTTTGATCAATTTGCTTACCATCTTCATCTTTATCCAATTTGCATGAAGGATTCATAGTAGTTCCAAGGGATTTAACTGATTCATTCCAAACTTCTTGAGAATTTCTTTCGTGTACTTTGTTTGGTTGATGAAAATCCCCTCTCTTTCTTGTTTGATTTGTAGTCCAAGGAAGAAGTTAAGTTCTCCCATCATGCTTATTTAAAACTCACCCTGCATCAACTTTACAAATTCTTGACATAGAAGATCGTTAGTAGCACCTAATACAATATCATCTACATAGATTTGTACTACTAATAAATCTTTATCTTTTCTTTTCAAAAATAGGATTTTATCAACATTTCCTCTAGTAAAATCATTTTCAATTAGAAATTTGCTTAACCTATCATACCAAGCTCTAGGTGCTTGTTTTAAACCATATAGTGCTTTGTGTAAGTTAAAAACATGATTTAAAAATTCATGATCTTCAAAACCAGATGATTGTTCTATAAAAACTTTCTTATTTATAAATCTATTTAAAAATGCACTTTTCACATCCATTTGAAATAAGTTAATGTTCATATAACATGCAAATGCAAGTAATAGTCTAATTGCTTCTAATCTAGCAACAGATGCAAAAGTTTCATCAAAATCAATTTCTTCTTCTTGATTATATCCTTTTGCAACTAATCTAGCTTTATTTCTAATTACTATGCCATTTTCATCTAGTTTATTTCTAAACACCCATTTATATCCTATAACAGGATGACCTTTGGGTCTATCTACAAGTGTTCATACTTTATTCCTAGTAAATTGATTTAATTCCTCTTGCATAGCTAACATCCAATTACTATCTTTTTTGGCTTCCTCGATAGTTTTAGGTTCTATATGAGACACAAATGTAAGATAATTATTGATATTTCCTATTGATGATCTAGTTCTTACTCCTTGAGATGGATCACCTATATTCAATTCCTTTGGATGACCATAAGCATATCTTCAATCTCTAGGTAGATCTACATCATTACGAGTAGTATCAATACCATCATCCTTAAGTGATTCATCATCTTTAGCTTCTGATTCATGATCTGAAGATACATCTATATTCAATTTTTTTATATCTATTTTAGGCAATTTTGTATCTTCCTCATCATCAATCTTTTTAGAACTTGATGCTAAAGACTCATCAAATACTACATGAATTGATTCTTCTATAATTAAATGTTTCTTATTAAATACTCTATAAGCTTTACTAGAAGTGGAATATCCTAAGAAGATACCTTCATCAGATTTAGCGTCAAACTTTCCAAGATTGTCTTTACCATTATTATGAATGAAACATCGACAACCAAATGCATGAAAGTAACTAATGTTAGGTTTCCTATTATGCCATAATTCATAAAGAGTTTTATTAAGAATTGGTGTAATTAAGGATCTATTTAGGATGTAACATGTCGTATTTATATCTTCTGCCCAGAAGTACTTTGGGTGTTAGCTTTTACATAGCATGGTACGGGCCATATCTTCTAGAGTCCTATTTTTTCTTTCTACAACTCCATTTTGTTGAGGTGTTCTAGGTGCAGAAAAGTTATGATGAATGCCATTTTCAATGCAAAATTTTTAAACAAATGATTTTTAAATTCTGTTCCATGATCACTTCTAAGAGACACTATGGTGTTGTTTTTCTCATTTGTGACTTTCTTGAAGAATTTTAAAAATATAGGGAAAGTCTCATCTTTGTGAGTTAAAAATAATACCCAAGTGAATCTAGAATAATCATCTACTATCACAAGACCATATTTCTTTCCTCCTAGACTGGTGGTTCTAGTAGGTCCAAAAAGATTCATATGAAGTAGCTCTAGTAGCCTAGAAGTAGAAATAATATTTTTAGATTTGAAAGAATTTCTAGTTTGTTTTCCAAATTGTCATGCATCACAAATTCTATTATTTTCAAAATCTAATTTTGGAAGTCCTTTAACTAAATCCATTCTAATTAATTTTGAAGTTAAGTGTGTGCTTGCATGACCTAGTCTACTATGCCATAGCCATCCAATCTCATTTACTTTAGCATTATCAGCAATTAAGCAATGATTACTAGTAGACAAATTATCTAAATCAATCAAGTATACATTGCCATTTCTATTTTCAACAAATATAATGCTATTATCAATGAGATTTGATACAGTGCAAATAGAAGCTTCAAAGGAAACTTTGAAACCTTTATCACACAATTGGCTAATGCTATTTAAATTATATTTTAATCCATCCGCATACAAAACATTTTCAATAAAAGTGGAGGAAGTGATTTGAATTTTACCAAAGCCCATAATTTGGCCTTTGCCATTATCTCCGAAAGTTACAACTCCTCTTTTGATTTCAAGGGTGATGAATTGCTCCTTGTCATCCGTCATGTGTCTTGAGCAGCCACTGTCAAGGTACCATTTTCTTTTGATCCTTTGGCCGCAAGACACTCCTGCAAGGCAATCAAATCTTATGTTTAGGTACCCAAGCCTTCTTGAGTCCTTCATGGTTAGTAGCAATAAAGATTGTTCCTTTTGGAACCCATATTTTTGTGCCTTTTAGATTTAAGTTCTTATGAGATATTTTGAAATTACATTTATAAGATTTATGTCCCTTTTTATTACAGTGATAACATAAAATATCATTTTTCTTCACAAAAAAATTATTGACATATTTTTATTTCATGTGTGGTCTATATCCTAAACCAGCTTTATCAAAAATAGCTCTTTGATTATTCAATAGTAAGTTAAGCTTTTCTGACCTATTTGTAAATTTATCAACAATGTTCTTATATTTATCAATTTCTTTCTTCAAATTAAGATTTTCTTCAGAAATTGATTCTTTTTCTTTCAATATTTCTTTTTTTTCATATTTCAAACTTTTGATCTCAAAAATAAGTTATTTTTAATTTTGAGAAGATCTAAATTTTTAGTTTTCAATGATTTGTTCTTAGTTCTCAAAATCTTGAAATCACCGACTAATTCATTGAAAGCGTCATATAATTCATCAAAAGTGAAATCAACATTAGGGGTTTCGGAATTTACCTCATTGTCGTCACTTGCCATGAAGCTGGGGTGATGGAGAAGCTGCTGAAGAGCAAGTAGTCCTTAAGAGAGGAATCTCAGAGGTCATATGGAGAGCGCATGAGGAGGCACATAGAGGTTATATGGGGAGCGCATGTATGCGCTTCCTGTGTGGCCTTTATCACTTGCCATGGGGACCACAGAAATGCAAATCATACGTATCCCTCATGGTTAACATGGACCTCTCCTCATTCCTCAATTTGGATCTCTCAGTTCATCCGCCTGAGAGGTCTTTTCTTGAGCGAGGAGGGAGGAGAGTGGCGTTGGTCTGCTGGTCCCCTGTCTATGTCGCTGGGCAGCGGCTAGCAGCCTAGCATCCCACTTGGGGGAGGAGGCATCCTCGGCATCGGCATCCATAGTCTTTGACCTGGTTAGGATCCCTCAATGTGTTCGTCTTGGGGATCCGTGGATGGCCTACCTTGCTCTTTGGCATTAACCAGTGGCTCAACAGAGCTGTCTGATTCCTCTGATTTCTAGGGTCGGATGCAAAAACATCGTTATCGACCGAAGCTGCTCAGCCGAGCTTTTATTTTATTTGTCTTTATTTCCTGTGCTATGATGCACTTGTAATGCCTCTCAGGAGGTTGTAATTTTTTCATTGATAAAGAAAGTTCTTATCCTTTCTTTTTCGACTGTTTATTTATTCTCTTTATCTGGCTATGTTGAAAGTCGTTCTGCTTGTGTTATGCTTGCTGGATTGCAGCATAGTTTAAAGATCTAGCGTTATTTTTGTTAAGCATGATATCATACTTCAGTCCTCTGCGGAAGAAGTGTTCACCTCTGTTTAGGTCAGAGGGAGGCCTGGGCGGCCTTGTGAACTTATGATGCATACATGATCCTACTCGAGGGGATAAAGTAACTTGTATAATCTCACTGGTAAGCGAAGGAAGGTTACTTACCCTTGCCGAAGTATGATAGGTCGCCTTAGTCGTACTAAAGTGTTTAAGAGATCACCTGACTAGGCTGAAGCTTTAGATGATATTCAGAAACATATCACTCGGTTTGGCCAAGAATTCAGAGATTGTTCAGTAATATATTACTCGATTTGGCCGAGGCTTCAAGATTATTCATAAATATATCACTCGGTTTGACCGAGGCTTCAAGGTTATTCAGAAATATATCACTCAGTTTGGTTGAGGCTTCAAGATTATATTTTACTTAGCGCAGCCAAGGTACGAAGATCGCTCAGCCCGGCCGAGGATTTAAAAAGATTATATTTTACTTGGCACTGCTAAGGTATGGAGATCGCTCGACCCGATCAAGGATTTAAAAAGATTATATTTTACTTGGCGCATCCAAGGTACGGAGATCGTCATTCAGCTTGGCCGAGGCTTCAAGATTATATTTTACTTGGCACTGCCAAGGTACGGAGATCGCTCGGCCCGGCTGAGGATTTAAAAAGATTATATTTTACTTAGCGCGGCCAAGGTACAGAGATTGTCATTCGGCTTGGCCGAGGCTTCAAGATTATATTTTACTTGGCACTGCCAAGGTACAAAGATCACTCGGCCCAGCCGAGGATTTAAAAAGATTGTATTTTACCTGGCGGCCAAGGTACGAAGATCGTCATTTGGCTTGGCCGAGGCTTCAAGATTATATTTTACTTGGAGCTGCCAAGGTACGAAGATCGTTTGGCCTGGCCAAGGATTTAAAAAGATTATATTTTACCTGGCGCGGCCAAGGTACGAAGATCGTCATTCGGCTTGGCCAAGGCTTCAAGATTATATTTTACTTGGCGCTACCAAGGTACAGAGATCGCTCAGCCCGGCCGAGGATTTAAAAAGATTATATTTTACTTGGCACGGCCAAGGTACGGAGATCATCATTCGGCTTGGCCGAGGCTTCAAGATTATATTTTACTTGGCGCTGCCAAGGTACGGAGATTGCTCGGCCCGACCGAGGATTTAAAAAGATTATATTTTACTTGGCGTAGCCAAGGTACGAAGATCATCATTCGGCTTGACCGAGGCTTCAAGATTATATTTTACTTGGTGCTGCCAAGGTACGAAGATCGCTCGGTCCAGTCGAGGATTTAAAAAGATTATATTTTACTTGGCGCAGCCAAGGTATGGAGATCATCATTCGGCTTGACCGAGGCTTTAAGATTATATTTTACTTGGCGCTGCTAAGGTATAGAGATTACTCGGCCCAGCCGAGGATTTAAAAAGATTATATTTTACTTGGCATGGCCAAGGTACAGAGATCGTCATTCGGCTTGATCGAGGCTTCAAGATTATATTTTACTTGGCGCTGCCAAGGTACGAAGATTGCTCGGTGATCGCTGTCGTTGGTGGTCAAAAATAAAACTTACTCACTACTATAGCTAGTGGTGAATCGAAATCGTATCCTCGGGGATCAAGGGAAATTATTTCACAAAAGAGAAAAAAAAAATTTATCTATAGAGGATTATATTAAGAATAGCGGTTATTAAAAGATAACAATTAATTAATTAACAAAATTCAAATAGTAGGAGAAGCAACCCAGGAATCCGAATCCATCATGCAAACACGTTTTATCTTCTTTTTTTTATATTGCAATAGTAATAATTTTTACAAATTTAAAATTAGAATAATTTATCTCTTGTCAGGCACGGATCATATCAGGAGATCACGGCACGTCCGCTTAGAGTATAAACTATCTGATAATTGCAAGGTTAAGGGTCTAATCTATCATACTACGATTTGTCTCTCTTAGGTACGTATCGTATCCTGAGATCACGGTATGTCGATAGAGGGTACAGGCTGTGTATGCTAGATCAAAACCTCGATCAGAAAAATAACTCAAAAGATATAATAAAGAAGAGCATAATTTTTATTGCATAGAAAATAAAAACATAAAAGAAAGATAAAACCTGATTACATGCTTCATCATCATCCCAAGTTCAAGAAATCTAGCCATGCATTGCTGCTGCCAGCATCCTCTCCATAATTTTCCTCTTCCAGGCCTAAATATAATAATCTAAATAAAAGAAGAATAAAAAGAGCTTTGTAGAAATTCCTCCCTCCAACTATTGCCTGAAGTCCTCCTTTTAGAGAGCTCGTCTAGGGTTTTCTCCTAGTCAAAGTTGGAATCAATCGGCGCTCAAGATCGTTCAGATATTATGAGAAAATTTCTTAGCCATCCGTTCAACATCACCTGCCTTATTTTGCACCGAAAATCATGCGAAATCATCTCTTTCTTTCTTTTTGGGCAAACTGAGTACTGATTTGAGTGCTGTCTGCATGACTCCAAAAATTGAGCTCTTTCCATCTATAGGCTCCTTTTCTGCAAACATCCATAAAAAGTATCAATTCTTAATAAATTCAAAGTAATTAATAGTTATTTTAATAGTTAAATTGGGATAATAAATAGACTTATCACACCCTCCAACTTAATCATTGCTAGTCCCTTAGCAATGTAATTAAAATAAAACCATGCGTCACTAAAATTCTCTTTTACAAAATTAAATCTAGGCTTAAGGTTGAAAGAAGATAGCCAGTATCACTAACTAAGTATTAAGTTTCTGAAGTAAATGTTGCTGTCAGAACTATCAGAAACTTTCTTAGAGTTCATCTATAGATCTACAACACTTATGTTTGTGATGGTTAACTTAGCATTTCGGTACTAGCTTGTAAGAAACAATGGTATCTTCACTTATTACTTACTTTAATCAATTTTTTATACACCCTCAATTTAAGCACATGACCTGAGGTAGCTTTCACATGCCTGATATATATTATTTATTTATTTATTTTAATTTTTTTTAGCGATATCTTCATATTGTCCATTTTTGATGCGAACAACAATGCTTACTTAGGCGAAGATGCCTGGTTACTCGATGAAAAACCAATGTTTAGACTATATATATATATATATATATATATATATATATATATATATATATATATATATATATTATTTTTTTATCAGGCAGGTAGCTCTTTCCTTAAATTCAAGTTTCTCTCATTGGGGTGTATATCAATTATTAATTTTCAGTAATAATTGAATCTCCAATTGACCTTACAATTAATACCTAATTTACCTCGTCAGTGTGCATGTGCAATGGAAGTGCTAATAGCCTTTAGATGACCTAAGTAGGTTACTAAAAGTTTGACCAGCTAGTCTACTCCTTGGCTCTCTATAGTAATTAGCTAATACTTTTCTAACTCTATTATCTTTTCCTAGTTAATTTGCTCAAGAATTTCTTTCACAGCACATGATTTATAAAAATTTTAAAATTTTCAAAAAAATGCCAAGGTGTTTTCAAAATATTTTTCAAAAAGGTTTCTCTTACTCCCAACTTAATTCTTATTATCCTCAATGAAGTAAGGAAGAATAAAATAAGGAGAAACACCACCTTGATGAGATATGCCTCATGTAATGTTAGGAGTGACCGTACTAAGTAGTCTCTTATTCCTAAAAATAAGAATCATGAATAAAGGTTAGAACATAAAAATTTTGGGTTGCCTCCCAAAAAGCACTAAGTTTAACGTCTTCAGTCAAACGTCATGGCTCACTTTGATTACCATTATCAAGGAGTTTGATGGTCTCTTCCCTTACTACTTCCTTTATGGTTGGTTTAAGTTTTCTTTGGAGGTCTCGTATAGGCTTGGTTTTCTTCCTTAAGTGAATCCTATGTTGAACGATCGATAGTCTAATCCCTTTTATGTTAGCCATGGTCCATCCTAACGCTTCTTTATTCTCATTCAATAGTTTTTCTTCTTGTGAGGAGTCTAGATTGGTTGAAATAATCATAGGTAGGGTTTCTGATGGACCTAGATATGCATAGTTAAGATGCTTGGGAAGTGGTTTCAGTTCTAATGTGGGTGCTTCCTTTATTGATGGTTTGGGTAATGGTTCAGGTACTTTCTCTACTGGTTCAGTTGGAAGTATCCATCTTGATTTTTCATCAATTATAACTGTAGGAAAAAAAATTAATTTTACGATGCCCCAGGATCTCAGGTTTATTTGTATGCATGTATTTTATTTTAATTTAATCTAATTAAATTTATAAAATACGTCATGTATATCTGTAATTGAAAGCATGTAAAATTTAAAATTAAATTTTATACCTATCAGTTTGCGTACCTGATGCAGAAACTGGATGTAGATCTAATCTTCTGTGAATAGTTTCCTCTTGATGCCTTGCGAGAGTCACACGTGCCACTCCTCTATTTCGTACGCACGCCAGGAAACCTTGAGACAGGGGATATGGAATCAGAAGGGATGGAGAACTCTTCTCCAAGAGAGGAGTCCCTCTCTGTTTGGACTTTTTTGATTTTTGGACTCTTCTTTTTCTCTGCTATTTTTTTCTCTTCTCTTTCAAAGTTGAGAAAAGTTTCTTAAAAATAAACCCATCATAAAACAACCCAAAACAACCTTTTTAATTTGTTTTACGATACGATAATATCCGGTCTTCGAAAGTGGATGGGTTACGGGCGTAAAGAAAATTTTATAAAAAAATTTACCGATTCATATCATCTCAATGGCAAGATCATAATTTAACTAAAATTTTAAATTTATATTATCAGAATGGCAAAATTGTAATTTATACGAAGTTTCAAATTCACTCCATTTCAATGGTAAAACCGTAATTTAAACGAAAATGGTAGAATCATAATTTACATGAAATAAAAGAATCGTAAATTTTATGAAGTTTTAAAGTCTCGATAACTGCCCGCAACGATAATATAAAAATATTTAAAATATTTATAAATATAGAAATAATCAGATTAAATCCGTTTGAAGTCCAAATTGAAATCCGAAAAAATCCATGCGAAGATCTCGAACCATACTTCGCATTGAACTTATTTAATTTCCAATTTAAAGTAATTTATGATTTTAAAATTCATAAATAAATGATCAGAGGCTATATTGGATATTCGATTCAAACCACTTTGAAACCAGATCTAAACCACTCTATCGTCAAACCAACCATTGGTCTATGGTTCAAGTCCTATCCCACAATGGGTCTGAATAAATCCCAAAAATTTACTTGAGTTACAAACTAACTCAAGTTCATCCTCAGAATAAGTACTACCGCTAATGCCCAGTGCTAGCTAGACATTGCTAGTACAAACTCGGTATTACCCATATGACCAAGTCCCACTTAGATCATGGATTAAGCCTGTCTCCAGGTCACCTGACTATGTGCGTGACTCCATAAGTTCGAATCTAAGTCGGTAGCATAGGAACACTTTCTATACCAATCGATGTGACCATCTAGCAATGGTACCCGACGTCCGAATAGACCGAATGTATGCAAAGCAATATTCAAGAACCTAGGCTATGGTTACCGTATAATTCATCCCCTTGTCCAAATACTCAAGATGAATTTAGAGTTCACTGCCAACTTCCAAAAACATCAAATGTATTTCAACATGTACAATCCTATGACTCCTCACATGGATTACCTTGGCCAAGGTTTTGCAAAATTAAAACACAAACCGAGTATTAACTCTAATACTTAGAGTGGACAATTCTATCTTGGCTCATCACTGATTTAATAAGTACTTGACTGTACTCAGCATCCTTTCGTCACTGGATTATAAATCCAGGTAGTCCAGCGCCTAAGTACAGTGAGTTGCTTACTAAGTCACCATGATAGTCTCAGGTCAAAGGGACACTTATATCCATTACCCTTCAGTGAGATACCCTTGACAGTAGAGTACTCAATAGAGGTGAGCCACTGTTCAGTGAATGTACTCCTACACTCACCTGCATGCCATACTAATGTCATACACTCCTTGGTTTAAGAGGACAAACCAATATATATGGCACACAACGACCTATACTTGACTACGTTATTGTCCTAGGTAATAACGTATCATTTGGTCGCGAACCTATTTAAGAATTACTCGATAATTCCTCCTTTATCGAATAAATGTAATTCTAAGGACTACAACATATAAGAGTTCTATTGGAAGATGAAAAATATGTTGTACTGCCAAAATAACTTTTATTAATCAAATAAATCATGTACAATGAATCACAACCGTCTATAAGCTAGACGATTAGCTGTAGGACATATTTCGTAACAACTCCCACTTGAACTAGAGCCAATCGGAACAGTATCTAATACCCATCTTCCATTTGTGTTCATCGAACTCCTTGACTCCGAGAGCTTTAGTAAATGGGTCAGCTAGGTTCTCCTTTCCGTCGATCTTCCGAAGCTCGATGTCACCTCGTTCCACGATTTCTCGTACAAGGTGATAGCGACGCAATATATGCTTGGTGCGGTGATGAGATTTTGGCTCTTTGGCTTGGGCAATTGCTCTAGAGCTGTCACTGTACACTAGAACAAGACCACCCAGTGCAGGCGCCACTTCCAGCTCGCCCAAAAATTTTCGTAGCCATACTGCTTCCTTTGCTGCATCTGATGCTGCAATATACTTCGCCTCACATATAAAATCCGCCACTGTGTGTTGCTTGGAACTTTTCTAGCAGATCGCTCCTCCATTTAAGGTAAAGACAAACCCTGATACACTCTTGCTATCATCTTTGTCTGACTGAAAACTGGAGTCAGTATATCCCACAAGCTTCAAGTCAGGTTCTCCATAGATAAGCCATTGGTCTTTAGTATTTCGCAAATACTTAAGGATGGTTTTCACCACTTTCCAATGTGCTTCAACTGGGTTAGACTGATATCTACTCACTACTCCTAGTGAATATGCTACGTCCGGTCTCGTACATGTCATGGCGTACATAATAGAACCCACTACTGAAGCATATGGAATCCTACTCATACGTTCCCTCTCGTCAGGAGTTGTCGCACAATCCTTCTTAGAGAGTGAAATCCCATGGCCTATCGGAAGATAGCTTTCTTAGAATTTTTCATGCTGAACCTTTTCAGCATAGTCTCGATGTACGTTGACTGTGATAATCCTAGCAGCTTCTTTGATCTATCTCTATAGATCTTTATCCCTAGAATGTAAGAAGCTTCTCCCAAGTCCTTCATGGAGAACTGTGACATTAACCAAACCTTTATTCCCTGTAATGCAGGAATGTCATTCCCAATTAAGAGAATGTCATCTACATACAATACAAGAAACATAACTACAGAACCATTAGCCCATTTATATATGCAGGGTTCTTCTCCATTCTTAACGAAGCCATACGTTTTGATACACTTATCAAAACATATTCCAACTCTGAGATGCTTGCTTTAATCCATAGATGGACTTTTGGAGTTTGCATACTTTTGATACATCTGCAGATATGAATCCTTCAGGTTGTATCATATACACCTCCTCTTCCAGGTCTCCATTCAGAAAAGCTATTCGAACATCCATTTGCCAGATTTCATAGTCAAAATATGCAACCAGAGCAAGCATGATCTGAATGGACTTGAGCATTGCTACAGGAGAAAAAGTCTCATCATAGTCTATACCATGACGTTGACGATACCCCTTAGCAACTAGATGAGCTTTATAGGTCTCCACCTTTCTGTCTGCGCCTCGTTTCTTCTTAAAAATTCATTTGCACCCAATGGGTTTTATCCCTTCAGGTGGATCCACAAGTGTCCATACACTGTTGATCTCCATGGATTCCATTTCGGATTTCATGGCCTCAAGCCATTTCTCAGAATCTGACCTCTGCATTGCATCCATATAGGTAATGGGATCCTCGTTGTTCTCATCGAGCTCAATAGGATCACCATCATGGGCCAAGAAACCGAAGTATCTATCCGGCTGACGTGGTACTCTACCAGATCTCCTTAATAGTACCTCAACGGGCTCTGGGTTTGAACCAATCAAAGCCGGTTCCATAGCAGTTTCTGAGTGTAAAGGTACTTCTCCTTGTCGAACTTCATTAAGTTCAACATTAGCCTTAGCACTTCCAGTAAAATACTTCTTTTCTAAAAGGGTGGCTCTCATACTGACGAACAACTTTGCTCTTCAGTGTGGTAGAAGTAGTATCCTTTAGACTCCTTTGGATATCCAACAAAGATGCATTTGTCAGACCTTGGTCCTAGCTTGTATGTCAACAATCTCTTGACATAAGCTGGACATCCCCAGACCTTAAGGTGTGTGAGCACCGGCTTACGCCCCATCCATATCTCATATGGAGTTTTAGCAACATATTTACTAGGGACCCTATTAAGAATGTAACAGGCCGACTCATGTGCGTAGTCCCAAAAGGAGTTAGGCAAACTAGCAAAGCCCATCATGGACCGAACCATATCTAATAGGGTTCGATTCCTCCTTTCAGACACACCATTTAACTGGGGTGTCCCTGGAGGTGTCCATTGAGAGAGAATCCCATTCTCCTTTAGATATGTCAAAAACACATTAGAAAGATATTCACCTCCTCGATCTGACCGAAGGATTTTAATATTCTTTCCAGTTTGTTTTTCTACCTCACTACGATATCGTTTGAACGTTTCAAACGATTCAGATTTATGTCTCATTAGGAAGACATAACCAAAACTGGAGTAGTCGTCTGTAAATGTAATGAAATAGCTAAACCCTCTCATAGAGGCAGTATTCATAGGTCTACAAACATCTGTATGTATGAGGCCTAGAATCTCTTTGGCTCTTTCACCTTTTCCAGTAAAAGGTGACTTGGTCATTTTCCCAAGAAGATAGGATTCACAAGTTGTAATTGATTCACAATCAATGTCATTGAGGATGCCCTCTCTGACTAACCTGCTTATCCTGTTCTTGTTTATATGACCTAGCCTACAGTGCAAAGGTATGAGTCATCGACATCATCTATTTTGGGGCATTTGTTTGGAGTGCATAATACATTAAAAGGCTGTGATAGAAGGTAAATTTCATTGCTCAATTGTCCACACATCATATATACATCATTCACAATGATATTTATAATATCTTTCTTTATTAAAAAATCATATCCTTCAATAGCCAACTGGCCTACAGAAATGACATTTAATAAAAATGCAGGACAATAGTGACATTCACTAAGCAATATTTTATTAAATTCAAAATAAAGCTCCACGACTCCCAACGCCAGTACTGGAACTCAGCTTCCATCACCCACGTTTAGGAATCTTTCACCTTATTTGAATCTTCTACTAATTCGAAGCCCCTGCAAAGAATTGCAAATATGAATTGGACTCCCGGTATCTAATACCCAATTAGTAGTATCACAGATAGAAAAATTACAATGTGTTATCATATAAATACCTTGTCTAACAACTCCTTGCTGGTTTTTCTTCTTAGGCCTGTTTGGATCTAGGGTTGCTATGTACTGAGAATAGTTCCTTTTCCAGTGACCCAGCTTGTTGCAGTAGAAGCACTCTGCCTGACTTTTGTCAGCCCTCTTCTTCTTGGTCTGACTAGGCCCAGTATGTTGCACCTTCTTTCTTTTATTTTTCTTCTTCATCCCTTTCTTAAGGTGATGACGACCTACCCCCGAACCTCCCACCAAGTTTACTGACTTCTTTTGAAGCTGGTGATCTTTCTCAAAAGTCTGCAGTAGACCCAGCAAACCATGATAGTTTTCTGCAGGCTTCGTCATTCTATAATGACTGAGAAAGTCCAAGTAGGAGCTAGGCAGGGAGTTCAGTATGGCATCCTTCCCAAGTTGCTCATGCAAAGGAAATCCAAGTTTGCCCAGACGTTCTATCGTCTCGATCATGTACAGTACATGATCGGTGACAGAAGTCCTATCACGCATACGCGCATTGAAGATGGCACTAAACATTCTGTACCTTTCAACGTCGTCTGGCGTCCCAAAAGATTCCTTCAACATTTGGAGTATTTGTTCCGGTTGGGCCTCCTCAAATTTTCTACTGAACTCATCATTCATAGAAGCCAGCATTATGCAGCGTACTGTGGTGCGATCATTGGTCCACTTCAGATAAGTGTCCCTGGCCATACCCCGCACATTAGGGGCTGGCCGCTCAGGTGCAGGATCCATTAACATATAAAGGATCCTCTCATGCTCTAGAACTATCTTAAGCCTTTGATACCAGCTATCGAAGTTTGGACCTGTCAGTTTATCACTGTCCAACAGTGACCGGAGCGACAGATTTTTAGACATTTCTGAAAGGAAAACCAAAAATTTATTAGTGTACATGATTTATTTAAACCTATAGACTTGGACTTATAGTCTAAGGCCCTCCCACTATTTTATTCAGGTTGGTAGCCCCTACCTCCAACCCGAGAAATTACTCCTAATTTCTTAGTGGGTACTAGAACCCAGTAGACTACATATGAGCCCGACTTTGGCCGGCCCACCCACATGTATCTAAAGGTAGGTTCATAACCAATTGTTTCCCCAAACAATTTCTAGTAATTTATTTTGCCCCAGGTTGCACGCTAATCGGCCTTTGGGCCTCCTATTGGGTGTCCTGGTTAGGTCCAACCATTAACATGACATGTTCAAGCTTCTAACCAAGGAATTGGTCAAGCCCGACTTTGGCCGGCCCATCTGACCATCGTTGAGAGAGTTGCATTGAACCATCATAATATGAATGATAATTCCAAAAACCAGATGAGTACCAGGCCTTTGGGCCTCCAATAATCATCTTAGCCATTGGACTCATTATCACTCTCTTAATGGGAAGTTATGACCTAATTATCCCCATAATTTAGTCACTTTATGGACCTAATAATTTTAGAGGGTTTGATTAATTTGTGACACATGAATGACATGGACCAATTGAAGTATTCTCCCACTAAACCATTTAGTTGGGTTCATTAATTTGGTCCATGGGTACCTAAATCAGTCAAACTGATTTTCCTTAGGAAGCATGGGTTGCTCAAGTCAATAGGCTAGTCTAATCAAGTGCTGGGACCACTTAGCCAGGCCGGCTTGATCAAAAAGGCCGAGTTGCGCCATTAACCATCTTGCCTAGACACCAGCTGATAATCAACTAGCCAGGTGAGAGGTAGCCGTGACCTAGAACCTTTCTAGACACTAAGTGGTTGACCAGACCCAATTAAATTTGCCTAAAGACCTGGGTGTCCACTGAGCCTCAAATCAAGTCCATTTAGATGTATGGACTGATCAATCTAACTAATCAGAGAGAGAAGAAACCTAATTCAACATTTGATTAGACTTAATTCTCTACTTGGTCCATTCATTCTAAACTCAGGTCTAACCCAATTACTGAACCTGACCCTAGCTAACCTATTTACCCAGATTTATGGATTTATGATTTAAAATCTTTTAATCATCAACTTAATTCTTAATTAAGTTAATCCAATTTCTAATTTGAAACAATTTCAAGATTTATCTTGTAAAATAATTTTACAATATTTTATTTATGATCCAAAATTTTAATGTTAATTTAATTAACATTTATGTCATAATTTAATATTAGATCTAATCTAAAACATCATGACATTCAAATCAAAAATGTAAAATAATTTTAACCTTTTTATTATTTTATTTTAGATCTGTTTCATGGATCATAACATAATTAGCACCCCGTGGTGAGGGTAACAGAGGTTGTGAAACCTCAACAGACTGGATGGTCAGATGAATCCACCCAATCCAGAAACATAGCAAAGCATATGATTCTAGATATACATTAGTCCTACTAATAAATATGCTTTTATCAATAATAAACATGCTTTAAACATGATTTATATTTAGATCTACATTAGATCTACTTTAAAACATGCTTTGATCATTAATAAACATGCTATAATCATGTATCATATTTAGATATACACTAGATCTACTTTAAAACATGCTTTGATCATTACAAATTTACTATGCATTCCTAAACCTGGCTCTGATACCATTTATAGGAAAAAAAATTAATTTTACGATGCCCCAGGATCTCAGGTTTATTTGTATGCATGTATTTTATTTTAATTTAATCTAATTAAATTTATAAAATATGTCTTGTATATCTATAATTGAAAGCATGCAAAATTTAAAATTAAATTTTATACATGTCAATTTGCATACCTGATGCAGAAACCTTGCGAGAGTCGTACGTGCCACTCCTTTATTTCGTACGCACGTCAGGAAACCTTGAGACAGGGGATATGGAATCAGAAGGAATGAAGAACTCTTCTCCAAGAGAGGAGTCCCTCTCTGTTTGGACTTTTCTGATTTTTGGACTCTTCTTTTTCTCTGCTATTTTTTTCTCTTCTCTCTCAAAGTTAAGAAAAGTTTCTTAAAAATAAACCCATCGTAAAACAACCCAAAATAACCTTTTAAATTTGTTTTACGATACGATAATATCCGGTCTTCGAAAGCGGATGGGTTACGGGCATTCACGCGTTGTCAACGCATAAAAAAAATTTTATAAAATAAATTTACCGATTCATATCATCTCAATGGCAAGATCGTAATTTAATTAAAATTTTAAATTTACGCAGAACCATAATTTAAATAAAATGATAGAATCGTAATTTACATGAAATGGTAGAATCATAAATTTTTTTAAGTTTTAAAGTCTCGTTGGCTAACCGCAATGATAATATAAAATTATTTAAAATATTTATAAATATAGAAATAATCAGATTAAATCCATTTGAAGTCCAAATTGAAATCCGGAAGAACCCATGCGAAGATCTTGAACCATACTTCGCATTGAACTTATTTAATTTCTAATTTAAAGTAATTTATGATTTTAAAATTTATAAATAAATGATAAGAGACTATATTGGATATCCAATTCAAACCACTTTGAAACAAGATCTAAACCACTCTATCGTCAAACCAACCATTGGTTTATGGTTCAAGTCCTATCTCACAATGGGTCTAAATAAATCTCAAAAATTTACTTGAGTTACAAACTAACTCAAGTTCATCCCCAGAATAAGTACTACCACTAATGCTCAGTGCTAGTTAGACATTGCTAATACAAACTGGTATTACCCATATGACCAAGTCCCACTTAGATCATGGATTAAGCCTGTCTCCAAGTCACCTGACTATGTGTGTGACTCCATAGGTTCGAATCTAAGTCGATAGCATAGGAACACTTTCTATACCAATCGATGTGACCATCTAGCAATGGTACCCGACGTCCGAATAGACCAAATGTATGCAAAGCAATATTCAAGAACCTAGGCTATGGTTACCGTATAATTCATCCCCTTGTCCAAATACTCAAGATGAATTTAGAGTTCACTGCCAACTTCCAAAAACATCAAGTGTGTTTCAACATGTACAATCCTGTGACTCCTCACATGGATTACCCTGGCCAAGGTTTTGCAAAATTAAAACACAAACTGAGTATTAACTCTAATACTTAGAGTGGATAATTCCATCTTGACTCATCACTGATTTAATAAGTACTTGACTGTACCCAGCATCCTTTCGTCACTGGATTATAAATTCAGGTAGTCCAGCGCTTAAGTACAGTGAGTTGCTTACTAAGTCACCATGATAGTCTCAGGTCAAAAGGATACTTATACCCATTGCCCTTCTGTGAGATACCCTTGACAGTAGAGTACTCAACAGAGATGAGCCACTATTCAGTGAATGTACTCCTACACTTACCTGCATGCCATACTAATGTCATACACTCCTTTGTTTAAGAGGATAAACCAACATATATGGCACACAATGACCTATACTTGACTACGTTATTGTCTAGGTAATACCGTATCATTTGGTCGCGAACCTATTTAAGAATTACTCAATAATTCCTCCTTTATTGAATAAATGTAATTCTAAGGACTACAACATATAAGAGTTCTATTGAAAGATGAAAAATATGTTGTACTGCCAAAATAACTTTTTTTAATCAAATAAATTATGTACAATGAATCACAACCGTCTATAAGCTAGACGATTGGCTGTAGGACATATTTCCTAACAATAACAATATCATTAATTTGCTCTTCATCTTGGTTTATGCAGGTTTCTAGGTCAAGCTTTTTATCACTAAGGCCAATTGGATTATAAATAGTATCCTGAACATAATTTGAGTCACTCGTTTGATGTGTATTAGTAAGATTAAAAATATTAAGATCAATTGACATATTCCCAAAGGAGAGTTTCATTAATCCATTTGACAATTAATTAGGGCATTAGTTGTGACAAAAAATGGTCTACCTAAAATCATTGGGATGTGGCATTTTGGGTTTGTCACCGGTTTAGTTTCTAAAATCACAAAGTCCAATGGGTAGATAAAGTTACCAACTTTGATCAATACATCCTCTACTATTCCCTTGGGTACTTTCAAAGAGTGATCAGCTAGTTGTAGGATCATTTTCGTAGGCTTTAGTTCTCCTAACCCTAGTTGCTCATATACAGAGTATGACATATATTAACACTTGTCCCTAAGTCTAATAGAGCCCTATTTATGAGGGTGTTCCCGATAATGCATGAAATAGTGGGTGACCCTGGATCTTTGTATTCATTGGCATGTGGTTTGATAGTAATGCGTGTCGTAGCGCAACGATTAAAACACCTTAATTTCACTATTAGAATAGCGAGAGTAAGGGATCGATTCCACAGGGACTTTAGCGATTATCTTGAAATAATTTTATAAATTTAACTAAATAGATAACTAAGTAGATAATTAGTAGTGCAAAATAATAAGATATGGTTTATCTTATTAGAGCACGGTTCGTACCCGTAGATCACGGCCCGTCCCTTTTAAGAATAAATCAGTCTAAATTATTTTCACTTAAATAGAATTTAATAACAATTAAATATGAATAAATTTTATTTCAATAACATCCAAGAGTGCATATTAAAATCTAAAATAGAAGAGTTTTATTTGCTAACATTAAGGCAACAAAAAGAAATTAAATGGCTGAACCAGCCAGGCTGAAAGCAGGTTGAACGACTCTTGAGGACGGGAACAGCCGATCTCCACGAACCATGGACAGATGCTTCATGGATGCAGCGCCTTCTTCAACGGAATAGAGCCTTTCTCAATCACCGAAACAGAGCCTCCTTCAAGCCATGGAACAGAGCAGCATGCACAGAGCTTTCTCCTTCCTGCGGACTCCAATCCATGGCACGATCGTTTCCTGCTTCAAACGAAGCTTCTCTCCAACCACGGATCCCTCTGCTGCTATTTATAGAAGCCCAGACGCAATAAATGCGGCCCAGACGCTGCCAAAATAGAGGACGCGGGATGGATTGAAGAAAATCCCAGATAAATCGTGAATAAAATTCAAATTCCTTCAAGATGAATTTAATTCATTCAATTTGATAACTTCAATCCAATTTATTCCTTAATTAGTGGAGGAAATGGTTAGAATTAATTAAGAGAAGAACGATGAAGTCGGCACTGGTTTGCCGACTTTGCTTTAAAATCCGTGCTAAACAGATAAATCAATGAAAAATCAATTTTGAGCTCATCTTAAATCCGATTTGAGTGCCGTTTGCATCATTAAATCCCTAAAATCGAGCTCTTTAAATTGATAAGGTTTTATCTAAAATATTATATAAAATATTAAAATATTAAATAATAATAGGTACGTTAAATTATTAATTAATAGGTTTAATGATAATTATTTATGCGTTTATCACTCCCCCAACTTGAATCTTACTCGTCCTCGAGCAAATAAGAAATTTAGAAATATGTACCAAGCTAGTCCAAGAATTGATAGTTATCTTACAGTTCTTTTTAAAAATTTTGGTTAGATCATAAGGGAAGTACTTCATTGGATTATTAAGTTTTTAGTGATAAAGTGTAGTCCATAAGAATTTATAGAAGTCTTTCTTCACCAACTTTCCACTTCTCTGATTAAGTCTTCTAACTTAATTTGGGTTGGGTGTAATGTCTTTTGTAATTTGGTTCCCTTGTGTAAAGTCAGTGCAATGTCCTAACCCCTTGCTTTCTAATTAACCCTTGTAGCGAGCTTTAGGCCAATGGCTCCCAAACCAATTGGTTTTAGGGCATTAGGTGTAAAACACCCCTCGGACTTACTTACTCGAGTCAAAAAGGCTTTAGGTAGGACTGACTCTACTTAGGTTCTTTTACATTCCACCTTTTTACGCGAACAACATCACTTTCTTAGGTGACGGGGCCCGGTTACTCAGTGAAAATGCTAAGAACCTAATTTATTAACTTTAAGAGAGATTTTTTTTTTCTTTTTTTTTTTTTTTTGAATAACATTTTCACCCATACCCTTATTAAGTAGATTGTACTATTAAGATCAGTGGTCAGGAGGGTCTGAAATTATTCTAAAAATTTTTCTGGGCTAAACCCTACCTTTTATTAGGTTTTCTTAATAATTTATTCCTCAGTATCTCAAAAATAATCTAACCATTAATTCATTAATAGACTGCTTGATTAACTTCAAATCGAGACAGAATTTGGTACACACATCTGATTATAGTTTTACTCGAGGATTTACTTATTCTTTTTCCTCCCCCCCCCAACTTAATTTCCATTGTCCCTAATGGAAGAAAAATTAATTAATTTCAAGGAAAGATACTACCTGGTAGAGTATTTGAAGGTTGGAAGTTTCATTGTTGCCATCTTCTTTCAATCTGCTTCTGTTGCTCTTCTCTGGTCATACTAAAAGAACATACTAAAAGAATAGAAAGTTAAAAATAACTAATAAACTGGGTTGCCTCCCAAGAGCGCTAAGTTTAAAGTCTTCAGCCAGACTGTGCTACTTATTATGATAATGTTGGGTTCACAAGATCAATTGATTCAACAATTTCTCCATCATTAATTTCTTCTATATATGGTTTCAAACGTTGGCCATTTACTTTGAATGTATTTCCTTGCTTGGGGTCTTTAAGCTCTACAGCTCCATGGGGAAATACTTGAGTTACTATAAAAGGTCCATTCCATCGTGAACGAAGTTTTCCAGGGAAAAGGTGTAATCTTGAATTGTAAAGCCATACTTTTTGATTTGGTTCAAAAATTTTTCTACTAATAAATTTGTCATGATATGCTTTGGTTCGTTCTTTATAAATTTTTGAGCTCTCATATGCCTCATTTCGTAGCTCTTCTAACTCATTCAATTGGAGTTTTCTATTGACACCTGCATTTTTCATATCATAATTAAATTGCTTGATAGCCCAAAATGCACGGTGTTCTAATTCTACAGGTAAATGACAGGCTTTTCCAAATACGAGCCTGTAAGGAGACATTCCTATGGGAGTTTTAAATGCAGTACGATAAGCCCATAATGCATCATCCAAACGTTCTGACCAATCTTTCCTATCAGGTCTCACCGTTTTCTCAAGGATATTTTTAATTTCTCTATTTGATATTTCAACTTGGCCACTAGTTTGGGGATGATAAGGTGTAGCTACCTTATGAGTAATTCCATATTTGTTCATTAATCCTTCAAAGTGTCTATTCGTGAAATGTGTACCCCCATCACTAATTATAGCCCTTGGGCATCCAAAACGACTAAGGATATTATGCTGAATAAACTTGATTACAACTTTATGGTCATTGGTTCGAGTTGCCATGGCTTCAATCCATTTTGACACATAATCAACTGCCACTAGAATGTATTCAAATCCAAAAGAGGAAGGAAATGGGCCCATAAAATCAATACCCCATACATCAAAAATTTCTACAACCAAGATAGGGTTTAGGGGCATCATGTCTTTTCGAGATATATTTCCTGTTTGTTGACATTGGAGACAATTACGGCTAAATTCATGTGCATCTTTAAAAAGAGTTGGCCAATAAAACCCACTTTGCAGTACCTTTGCTGCAGTTTTCTTTCCACTAAAATGTCCTCCACAGGCAAGAGAATGACAGAAGTTAAGTATACTTTTGAATTCACTCTCGGGACACATCGCCTAATCACCTGATCTGAACAGTACTTAAATAATTCAGGGTCTTCCCAAAAGTAATATTTGATTTGTGAGAAAAATCTATCTTTTTCTTGTTTTGTCCAGTGGGAAGGTACTTTTCCTGTTGCCAAATAATTCACAATGTGGGCAAACCAGGGAAGACTGCTATGGGAAATTGAGAATATTGCTCATCAGGGAACTTATCTCTGATTATTTCTTTATTGTATTCCACTGAGATCCTAGAGATATGATCTGCTACCATATTTTCAGAACCTTCTTATCTAAGATTTCTAGATCAAATTCTTGTAGTAGAAGGATCCATCTAATCAGTCTGGGTTTTGTATCCTTTTTTGATATAAGATGCCTCAATGCTGCATGATCTGAATAAACTAAAACCTTAGACCCTAACAGATATGATCTAAACTTTTCTAGGGCAAACACAACTGCTAGTAATTCTTTTTCAGTGGTAGTATAGTTCATTTGTGCATCTGAAAGAGTTTTGCTAGCATAATAAATTACATGGGGTTCTCGATTGAGTTTCTGTCCTAGAACTGCCCCTACAGCATAATCAGAAGCATCACACATGATTTCGAAAGGTATGGTCCAATCTGGGGGCTTGATAATTGGTGCAGTGGTCAAAGCAGTTCGAAGGATGTTATAGGCTGTTAGACAATCTTTATCAAAATTAAAAGAACTATCCTTGGTCAACAAATTACACAATGGTCGAGAAATTTTACTGAAATCTTTGATGAAACGTCTATAAAAACCAGCATGACCAAGGAAAGATCGTACTTGTTTAACTGAGGTTGGGGGTGTAGATTTGAGATCAATTCAACCTTGGCTTTATCAACCTCAATACCTCGCTCTGAAACAATGTGTCCAAGCACAATTCCCTCACGAACCATAAAATGGCTCTTCTCCCAACTTAGGACTAAATTCATTTCCATACATCGTTTCAGTACCTTAGTCAAGTTCTCGAGGCAGCTATCAAATGATGCACCAAAGACTGAAAAATCATCCATAAATACTTCCAAAAATTGACCAATCATATCAGAAAATATGGCCAACATACATCGTTGAAACGTGGCTGGTGCATTACAAAGACCAAACGGCATGCGTCTAAAGGCAAATGTTCCAAAGGGACAAGTGAAGGTGGTCTTTTCTTGATCTGCAGGAAATACTGGGACTTGATTGTATCCTGAATATCCATCTAAGAAACAAAAGAAACTTTGTCCCGCTAGCCGTTCTAGAATTTGATCGATAAAAGGCAAAGGAAAGTGGTCTTTCCTAGTCACGGCATTCAACTTTCGATAATCTATACACACTCTCCAACTAGTTGATGTGCGAGTAGGAATTGATTCGCCCTTTTCATTTTTAATCACGGTAATACCTGATTTTTTAGGTACTACTTGGATTGGACTGACCCATTGGCTATCTGAAATTGGATAAATGATACCAGCATCAAGCCATTTTACTACTTCTTTCTTAACAACATCCCTCATGTTTGGATTTAGCCTTCGTTGCATGTCTCTATGTGGTTTGGCTTCAATTTCACTATGAATGTGGTGCATGCAAACGGAAGGGTCAATTCCCTTAAGATCAGCTATTGTCCATCCAATTGCCTCTTTATGTTCTTTAAGTACATCTACCAATTTATCTTCTTGCTCAGAGGTTAGGGTAGATGCAATGATTACTGGAAGGGTGTCATTGGGTCCAAGGAATGAATATTTTAAGTCATCTGGAAGAGGTTTCAACTCTAGTTGGGGTGGTTCTTCCAAGGATGGTATTAAAGGACTTGGTTTAGTTGGAAGTGGTTCATATTTTATAGTCCAAGGAGGGATGGTGTCGAACTTAGGTGGTTCTAATAACATGTTTATCTCTTTGGTATACTCATCAATATCAAAGTCATCTATTCCAAAATGTGTAAGACATGTTTGTAAAGGATCCGAATCAATCAAACTTTGGAATTTCTTATCTACTACTTCCTCTATCATGTTTACTTCATTTAAATCATACACAGGTGGTCCTTGGGAAGCATTAAAAATATTTAATCTCATCTTCTTGTTTCCAAAAGATACATCCATCACACCTGTTCTACAATTTATACATGCATTAGCAGTAGCTAGAAAAGGTCTTCCAAGGATGATGGGAATTTGGTTAGGATTACCGCTAGATTCCATATCTAACACAAGGAAGTCGACAGGAAAATAGAATTCATCCACCTTTACTAATACATCTTCCAATATTCCACGAGGTTCTTTGACTGATCTATCTGCCAATTGTAGTGTTACTGTAGTGGGTTTCAACTCTCCAAATCCGAATAACTCATACACTGAACTTGGGAGAAGGTTTACACTCGCACCCAAATCTAATAATGCTTTCTTGATTGTGAAGTTTCCTATGACACATGATATAATCGGGGTACCAGGATCTTTTAGTTTGGGTGGGGTTATTTGCTGAACAACTGAGCTGACTTGCTCAGTCAAATGTATCTTTTTTGGTATTTGTGTCTTGGCTTTCCATTTTTGTGTGCATAGATCCTTCAAAAATTTGGCATAAGCTGGAACTTGCTTGATAGCATCGAGAAGAGGTAAGTTTATTTGGACTTGCTTAAATAACTCAAGCATCTCATTCATTTTTATATTCTTCTTATCTGAAGGCAAAGGAGATTCTAAAGCACTAGGGAATGGGGCTTTAGGTATGATTGCTTGATCATTGAATTCCTTTTCTTTTTCATTTCTTCTCTCTTCTGGTTTAGCCACTTCTAATTTCTGGGTTGGTTCAGGTGGGTTCAATGTTTTCCACTTCTGAGAGTCATGACTGATTTAGCATGTTCTGGGAATTTGTCAGGACTATTGGAACCTTCAGCCATGAATTGTCCTTTCGGGTTATCGATAGGCTGACTAGGTAACTTACCCTCCTCCCTTCTACTGAATGCTGTGGCTAATTGACCTATCTGAGTTTCTAGTTTTGCAATAGATTGTGTGGGAGTGAAGGATTTGGGTATTCATTTCTAGCCCTTTCAATGCTTGTAACACTTTGTCTTCAAAAGTAGGCTGATTATTCGGTGGAGGTTGTGGGATGTTTGGATATTGTGAATATGGCATGCTTCTAAAATTGGTTTCTTGATAATTAGGTCTGATCGATGAATTGGCTACAGGTTGAGGTTTCCAAGAAAAATTTGGGTGATTTCGCCAGCCAGGATTGTAAGTATTTGCAATGGATCATTTCCTGTTCTAGGAGCTAATCGGGTTTGGGCTTGGTGGGCTTGCTCTTGAACAAGTTCAGGAAATTGGTATGCAGCTGGACATTCACCTATAGAATGGGTTGGACTCGAACAAATTATGCAGACCTCATGTAATTGAGTAGATGGGGAAGAGATGTTTCCAACTTGTAGAATCCGGTCAAGTTTATGGGATAATTCATCTACCTTAGTATAGATATCTGTAGAATGACCTATTTCATATATTCCACCTCTTTTAGGTTCTACGGGAGGGTCTCGACGAGCAACTGACATATGATGTAATGAATTCTCACTCAATGTCTCAAAGAGTTGCCAAGTTCATGTTCATTTTTTAACATAAATGTCCCACCACATGAAGCATCAACCATTTGCCGATGCTTTTCTGATAAACCATCATAAAAGCACTGAACCAGTTGCCATTTGGGTATAGCATGATGTGGACATTTTCTAATCAGTTCTTTGAATCTCTCCCATGTCTCATGGAACATTTCTCCATCTATCTGGGAAAAACTTGTTATGGCTTTTCTAATTTGATTCGTTTTTCCTATAGGAAAATATTTCTTAAGAAATTCTCTCTGAAGATGATCCCAAGTTGAAATTATAACAGTGTCCATGAATTTAACCAATACTTGGCTTTATCTTTTAGGGAAAAAGGGAATAACTTAAGCCTAAGTGCATCATCGGAGAAATTTTGAATCTTGACAGTTGAGCAAATTTCCAAGAATTCATCTAAGTGTTTGTAGGGATCCTCATTTGTAAGTCCATAGAAAGATGGTAACATTTGGATTACACTTGACTTAATTTCATATTGGACAGCCTCTACTGGAGGCACTTGAATGCAGGGAGAGTAGGTATACCTTGAAGGAGTGAAATACTCTTTTAACTGTCGTGGTTGATTATTTTCGTTATTAGGATCCATAATTCTGAGTCTGTTTGCTCTAATAGTTCTTTCTATCTCAGGATCTAAGGGTATAAGGTTGGGTTGCAACGATCGCGACCAAGCATACACCCTACCAATGACTCTAAAGCAAACGTAATTCAGTTTTATTATTATTATTATTATTATTATTATTATTTAATAGAAGAAAAAGAGGGAAATTCTAAAGAAAATACCCTAAAAATTTCTAGAACTAGAGAATGAATAATTTAATTAGGGTTTAATAATTCTTAGCAATCAAGTTAACAAAGATTAGACTCTCTATTCTAGGTTTACCCTAGATCTAGATAGCTCGAGTTCCTTAGGGACTGATGTCTAATTAATTTTAAAGTTAAAGGTTTGGGTTAATGTAGAATGAAGGATGTGGTTTGTGGGCTAAGGAAGGGTGATGAAATCCCACCTTATCTTGATTAGGGGTTTGTGCCCTTAAAGTTAATTATGATAATGCTAAACAGATGTCCAACTCTTGAAATTATCAAACAAAATTAATCTAATTATTTTTTTTTTATTTTTTTAGATTTTTTGATTAGGTTTCTAATTTCCTAATAAATTATGAGATGTCAATGGAAGAATTTTGAGTTTTGCAGAAATAAATCCACCTAAGTCAATCTAAGCATAGAAATAAAATAATTATTTTATATATTTTATTTTATAAATTTTTATTTTGTTTCCTTAAATTAATTATGTTTTATGGAAGGTGTCTTAGGGTTTTTGTTTCATGTTTTTTTTAGGTAAGTTAATTAAAAGGAAAATTTGATTAGGTTAAAATTGGATTTGTGGCAAAAAGGAAAGTAATAATTTTTTTAATGTTAAAAAGAAAATATGCAATTCTAACAATTAAGAAATAAAATAAAGACACAATAAATATTTAAAAATTAAGAGAAAATTAATCTAATTTTTATATTTTTATATATTTTTTTAATTTTATAATTTAATTTAATTTTTTTTTCAAAATAACACACTTAAGTCCCCGGCAACGGCGCCAAAAATCTGATGCGTGTCGTAGCGCAACGATTAAAACACCTTAATTTCACTATTAGAATAGCGAGAGTAAGGGATCGATTCCACAGGGACTTTAGCGATTATCTTGAAATAATTTTATAAATTTAACTAAATAGATAACTAAGTAGATAATTAGTAGTGCAAAATAATAAGATATGGTTTATCTTATTAGAGCATGGCTCGTACCCGTAGATCACGGCCCATCCCTTTTAAGAATAAATCAGTCTAAATTATTTTCACTTAAATAGAATTTAATAATAATTAAATATGAATAAAGTTTTATTTCAATAACATCCAAGAGTGCATATTAAAATCTAAAATAGAAGAGTTTTATTTGCTAACATTAAGGCAACAAAAAGAAATGAATTAAATGGCTGAAAGCAGGTTGAACGACTCTTGAGGACGGGAACAGCCGATCTCCACGAACCACGGACAGATGCTTCACGGATGCAGCGCCTTCTTCAACGGAATAGAGCCTTTCTCAATCACCGGAACAGAGCCTCCTTCAAGCCACAGAACAGAGCAGCACGCACAGAGCTTTCTCCTTCCTGCAGACTCCAATCCACGGCACGATGGTCTCCTGCTTCAAACGAAGCTTCTCTCCAACCACGGATCCCTCTGCTGCTATTTATAGAAGCCCAGATGCAATGAACGCGGCCCATACGCTGCCAAAATAGAGGACGTGGACGGATCAGAGAAAATCCCAGATAAATCATGAATAAAATTCAAATTCCTTTAATTCATTCAATTTGATAACTTCCTATCTAATTTATTCCTTAATTGATGGAGGAAACTGTTAGAATTAATTAAGAGAAGAATCGAATGAAAATAAGAAAGAAATGAGAAGACGATGAAGTCGGCACTAGGAATTTGAGTGCTGAAACGGATAAATCAATGAAAAATTAATTCTGGGCTCATCTTAAATCCGATTTGAGTGCCATTTGTGTCATTAAATTCCTAAAATCAAGCTATTTAAATTTATAAGGTTTTATCTAAAATATTATATAGAATATTAAAATAATAAATAATAATAGGTATGTTAAATTTTAATTAATAGGTTTAGTGATAATTATTTATGCGTTTATCAGATAGGTAAGAGCTCACACTGGCTACTAGAAAGGCTCTCTTGGGCACATTGATGGTCTTCTTTTTGGTACATAGATCCTTAAGAAATTTGGCATAGGCTGGAACTTGTTGGATCATGTTTAGTAAGGGGATGTTCACTTTAACTTGCTTAAAGACCTCCAAAATCTTATCAAATTGGGCTGAATTTTGATTGAACTTAAGTCTATTTGGGAATGGTGCTACAACCCTAATTTTTTATTTATCTTCTTCTGACATGGGCTCAATTGGTGGGTTGGCCATTATATTAGACTCTAATGCCTTAGGTGTTTCGGGCTGACCCAGCTCAATAAGTTGTTCAAGTGGTGGGACTTCTAATTCTTCTTCTTTATGTGTATCCATCTGATTATCTATTTGTTTCCCAGATTTTAATGTATGAATGACACTTAGTTGGTTAATCTGGGCTCATTGTTTGGATCCTTGGATGTTTAGGTTCCTAGGGTTAGCTTTGGGCTGACTTGGTAGCTTACCCCATTCTCTTTCACTGAATGCTATGGCTAGTTGACCTATCTGGGTTTCTAGTTTTGTAATGGATTGTGTATGTGAGTGAAGAAGCTGAATATTCATTTCTAGCCCTTTCAATGCTTGTAACACCTTTTCTTCGAAAGTAGGATTATGATTATTTGGTGGAGGTTGAGGAGCACTTGAATATTGAGAATACGATATGCTTTTGAATTGGGTCTCCTGATGGTTGGGCCTAATTGATGTTGAACTAATGATAGGTTGGGGTTTCCATGAAAAATTTGGGTGATTTTGCCAGGTAGAATTGTAAGTATTTGAATATGGACCATTTTTTGGTCTAGGAGACATTTGGGTTTGGGCTTGGTAGGTTTGCTCTTGAATAAGCTCAGGAAATTGGTATGCGGCTGGACATTCACCTATAGAATGGGTCAGATTTGAACAGATTATACAAACCTCATGTAATTGAGTAGATGGGGAAGAGGTATTTTCAACTTGTAAAATTCGATCAAGTTTTTGGGATAGTTCATCAATTTTGATATAGATGTCTATAAACTGACCTATGTTGTATATTCCCCCCCTCTTAGGTTCTGTGGGAGGATCTCTACGGGCAGTAGACATGTGGTAACAGGAATTTTCACTTAGAGTTTCAAAAAGCTGCCATGCCTCATGTTCAGTTTTTAGCATAAATGTTCTTTCACATGAGGCATCCACCATTTGTCGATGCCTTTCTGATAATCCATCATAAAAACATTGAACTAACTGTCATTTAGGTATTGCATGGTGCGGACATTTCCTAGTTAATTCTTTTAATCTCTCCCACATTTCATGAAACATTTCTCCCTCTAACTTAGAAAAATTGGTTAGGGCTTTCCTAATTTGATTCATTTTTTCTATAGGAAAGTATTTCTTAAGAAATTCCCTCTGAAGTTGGTCCCAAGTTGAAATTATAATGTCTAGTGAATTTAACCAATACTTGGCTCTATCTTTTAGGGAGAAAGGGAATAACTTAAGCCTAAGTGCCTCATCGGAGAAATTTTGAATCTTGATAGTTGAGCAAATTTACCAGAATTCATCTAAGTGTTTATAGGGATCATCATTTGTAAATCCATGGAAAGTTTGTAACATTTGGACTATACAGGACTTAATTTCATATTGGACAGCCTTTACTGGGGGTACTTGTATGCATGGTGAATATATATATTGTGAAGGGGCGAAGTACTCCTTCAATTGACGTGATGGATTATTTTCTTGATTAAGATCCATAATGTGTGCTCTGTTTGCTCTACAAGTTCTCTCTATTTCAGGGTTTAAGGGTATGAGAATGGATTGTAACGATCGGTGACAAAGCATATACCCTACCAATATACTCTAAAGCAAATAGTAATTCAATTTTTTTTAACTAATATAATAGAAGAGAAAGGAGAAGATTCTAAAGAAAATATCTTAAAAGATTCCTAGAACTAAGAGCAATGAAGAATAATTTAGTTATGGTTTAATAATTATTAGCAATCAAGTTAACAAAGATTAGACTCTCTACCCTAGGTTTAACCTAGATCTAAATAGCTCCTAACTTCCAAGACTGCCTTGGAGCCCTCCAAGTCAAAAATTAACTGATCAACTAGCCAGTTAAGGATAAGGTCAGTGGGAGTCCTCCCATCGCTTACTAGGTAAGCGAACAGAACCAATTAAGTAACAACTTTCCTTTCCTTTTCTAGACACCAGTTAAGCAGTCAATCCCAACCCGATCCAACTCTTTCGAGTGTCTTGTTCTATTGAGCTCGAGTTCCTTAGGGCTGACGTCTAGTTAATTTTAGAGTTAAAGGCTTGTGTTAATGTAAAATGAAGAATGTAATTTGTGGGCCAAGGAATGGTGATCAACTCCCCACCTTATCTTAATTAAGGGTTTGTGCCTTTAAAGTTAATTATGAAAATGCTATGCAACAAGCAGATGTCCAGCTCTTGAAATTATTAAACAAAATTAATCTAATTACTTTTTAAAAAAAATTTGTGATTAAGTTTCTAATTTTCTAATAAATTATGAGATGTCATTGAAAAAATTTTGAGTTTCGCAAAAATAAATTTACCTAAGTCAATCTAAGCATAGAAATAAAATACTTTATTTTTATTTTTATTATACTTTATTTTTATTTTTTATTTATTTATTTATTATTTTGTTTTCTTAAATTAATTATATTTTATGGAAAGTGTCTTAGGGTTTTATTTCAGGTTCTTTTAAGGTAAGTTAATTAAAAGGAAAAGTTGATTAGGTTAAAAGTGGATTTGTGATAAGAAGGAAAGTAATTTTTTATGTTAAAAAGAAAATAGAAAATCTAACAATTAAGGTAACTAAAAAAGCAACAAGCTAAAGAGAGCAATAACTATTCAACAAAAAAGGATTTTTTTTTACTCTTTTCTTTTATATAGAAGCATGAATAATAATGAAACAATAAAAAAATTAAAATTAAGAATAAAATTAAAAAAAACTTGTAATATTTTTTTTATTTTTTTTCGTGAACTAATCGTGCCTAGATCCCTGGCAATGGTGCCAAAATTTGATCGTTATCGTTGGCGGTTAAAAATAAAACTACTCACTATTATACTAGTGGTGAATCTGGATCATATCCTCGAGGATCAAGGGCAATTATTTCACGAAAGAGAAAAAGAAAATTTATCTATAGAGGATTATATTAAGAATAGCGGTTATTAAAAGATAACAACTAATTAATTAATGAAATTCAAATAGTAGGAGAAGTAACCCAGGAATCCAAATCCACCATGCAAACAGGTTTTATCTTCTTTTTTATGTTGCAATAGTAATAATTTTTGTAAATTTAAAATTAGAATAATTTATCTCTTGTCAGGCACAGACTGTATCAGGAGATCATGGTACATCAGCTTAGAGTATAAACTATCTAATAATTGCAAGGTTAAGGGTCTAATCTATCATACTATGATATGTCTCTCCTATGCACATACCATATCCTGAGATCATGGTATGTCGATAGAGGGTACAAGTCATGTATGCCAGATCAAAACCTCGATCAGAAAAATAACTCAAAAGATATAATAAAGAAGAGCATAATTTTTATTGCATAGAAAATAAGAACAAAAAGAAAGATAAAACCTGATTACATGCTTCATCATCATCCCAAGTTGAAGGAATCTAGCCACGCATTATTGTTGCCAGCATCCCCTCCATAATTTTTCTCTCCCAAGCCTAAATACAATAATCTAAATAAAAGAAGAATAAAAGAGCTTTGTAGAAATTCCTCCCTCCAACTACTGCCTGAAGTCCTCCTTTTATAGAGCTCGTCTAGGGTTTTCTCCTAGTCAAAGTTGGAATCAATCGGGCGCTCAAGATCGTTCAAATATTATGAAAAAATTTCTCAACCATCAGTTCAGCATCACCTGCCTTATTTTGCACCAGAAATCATGTGAAATCATCTCTTTCTTCCTTTTTGGGCAAACTGAGTCCTGATTTGAGTGTCGTCTGCATGATTGGACTCCAAAATCGAGCTCTTTCCATCTATAGACTCCTTTTCTACAAACATCGATAAAAAGTATCAATTCTTAATAAATTCAAAGTAATTAATATTTATTTTAATAGTTAAATTGGGATAATAAATAGACTTATCACTCGGCCTGGCCAAGGATTTAAAAAGATTATATTTTACTTGGCGCGGCCAAGGTACGGAGATCGCTCGGCCCGGCCGAGGATTGAATGTATAGCAAGGCCTACTTCTCATTGCAGCTTTCAAGGAGAGTTATAAATATTTTGTGAGTCTTTGAGAATTAAATTTAATTCAATGAATAGAGTGAGTTTAGTAAGAGCGTACTTTTACTGATGATATGCGCAGAGATTATCCGAGTTCCATGTCTAAGGAATAGATTTCCCATCCAAATCTTGGAGTTTGTAGGTGACGGGTCTGATTACTTCCGTCACTTGGTAGGAACCTTCCCAATTTGGGGATAATTTTCCTTGCTCTAGTGGCTTCGAGACAGATGCCTTTCAAAGCACCAGATCACCGGGGAGGAAAAATTTTCCTCGGACTCTGGTGGAGTGATAACGGGCTACTCTTTGCTGGTAGGCGGCCATTCGGATTCGGGCCTTCTCCCTGACTTCTTCTATTAGATCAAGATTGGTTCAGAGCTGCTCATCATTGGATTCCTCCGAATATCCTTCCACTCAAGGAGAGGGGAGTCCAACCTCCACAGGGATGATAGCCTCTGTGCCAAAAGCCATCTTGAATGGGGTTTTCCCCGTGGGTATCCTTTCAGTAGTTTGGTATGCCCACAACATATGGTGGAGCTCTTTGGCCCATCTGCCTCGTGCCCGATTGAGTCAAGCTTTAATTCCCTGCAGGAGAGTTCAGTTGGTTACCTTGGCTTCTCCATTAGCTTGAGGATGTTCGACCGATGTCAGGCGATGGAGAATGCCATGATCCTTGCAGAACTCTCGGAACTTAGGGTTATCAAACTGTTTCCCATTATCGGTGATGATAGTGTGGGGAAGGCCGAAGTGGTATATGATGGACCTCCACACGAAGTCTTTAACACGAGCTTCGGTTATCTGGGCGACTGCTTTGGCTTCAACCCACTTAGTGAAATAATCAATTGCAACAAATAAAAACTTCCTTTGCCCCGTTGCGAGGGGGAAAGGGCCAAGAATATCCATTCCCCATTTGGCGAAGGGCCAGGAAGATAATATGAAAGTCAGGTGCGCCGATGGGGAGCCTCTAGACATTTGAGTGCCTCTGGTATGAATGATAAGCTCAAACAAGGTCATCAGCATCTTTCTACATTGTTGGCCAATAATACCCTTGACGCAACACTTTGTGGCACAGGGCCCAACCACTGAGATGATTGCCACAGATGCCTTCATGGACCTCCTGAAGAGCATAATCGGCCTCTGTTGGTCGAAGGCATTTGAGCAGCGGCATTGAGAAGGACCGCTTATATAGCCGGTCATCAATCAGAACATAATGAGATGATTGCATTTTCAGCTTCTTTGCTTCTTTTGTATCAGTGGGTAGCAGCCCTTCTTTAAGGTACTTGTGTAGGGGGTCCATCCAGGATGGTTCGGTGTCGACCTGCATCATCTGGTCAGCATCGGAGATGTTGAGCTTCTCTAGGACCTCCAACTGGCGCGGGCACCAGGATAAGTAGTGGATTCTTAACCCTCTATGGATATTTGATTAGTTATGATTCAAGTCTTGAGTTGAAAAATAAAGTTTAGTTTATTTTGAGTCCCTTCCAGTTCATTTTATTCTAAATTGAGTCCTATCCAGTTCAGTTTATTTTAATGTGAGTCCTGTAGTAAGTTCATTAGCTTACAAGAGGAGACATCAGTATTAGAGCAGAAGACAAGGCCATCACAGTCAGACAGAGTAGCTGCTAAATTCAAGTTGGTGCCACACCTACTTCAAGCAGCCCACATGCCACCTAGCAGAGCAAGCAACCTTTCCGATCTGGATGATCATTTTTCTCATCTGGCCGATGCCAATTTTATGCCAAATTAAGCTGCCGCTGATTGCATCTAGAAGATCACTTTCCTCATCTGGACGCTGCAGATTTCATGCCAAATTAAGCTGCCTGATTGCATCTCAATCATATCTAGAAGATCACCTGCCTCATCTGGACACCACAGATTTCATGCCAAATTCAGCTACCGTTGATTGCATCTAGAAGATCACCTTCCTCATCTGGATGCTACAGATTTCATACCAAATTTGATTAGGGTGCCTTTTTTTTTCTTTTCTCTCTTTCCATATCTGTATTTTCTTAGGCCCCAAGTCTCTTGCTTTATAAAAGAGACACTCTTGTATGAATGATGTATCTTTTATTATTAATCAATCAATCCAAGTTTTGAGTTATTGTGATTTTTGTTAATTGGTTCTTTGGTGCTCTTGTTTCCCTCCTCTTGCACATGCCAACATCCCAAGTCTTCAGAAGAAACCCTGGCCGCCACCTTTGTCTTCCAATAGTGGACGCCCAAGAGCCCTTGGCCGGCCTTCCCTTTTCTCTACTCCTTCCTTTTCTCTTTGCCACTATTCTAAATTTTCTCTATTATTCTTTAACCCTTGTATGGTGATCTTGCAGATCCCTCAGTAGCCACGAATCCAGGATTCAAGGTGATCATCATCCAGGTCAGCGAATACTTGGCCGTAGATCCGTGGGCTCAAAGCTTGATCATCTAGGGCGCATTCGCAAGGCAAAGCAACCAATTCAACACTTTAATCTTCCCCCTCTTGCCAGGTATATCCCTCTAATCTACTAGTAACTTTATTGTAGGAGAGCAAGCCCGACTAAGGCTTCTTAGCCTCGGCGGTCCTTCTTCCTTATTTTTAGGAACTGTTTCGCGTGTGGATTTACTGTAAATTTTTCTGAATCCCTCTTAGGCTATTACTTTGGGAGAATAATCAACTGTAATTATTAATCATTAAAAAAAAGGACAAAATTTACTTGCATGTGAATCAGTCCTACATCAGTTTGGTATCAGAGCATAGTTAGGGCTTAATTTTAATTCACGTTATTATCAGTATATCATCTATTAATTGAATTGTTTCTACCTACATACATATTAGAAAATTACGAAATTTATTTTTCTAGATTCGTTATAATTCAAAGTATTTTTTTATTTTTTAAAAATTTAATTCAATCTGTGAATTAATTGCATGCCTGATTACTCATAAAAAATGTAAAAATTCTTGAGATTTTGTTAATTTTTGAGGATTTATTTCGATCTGTGAAAAAAAAAATCTAAAATTTATTGCTATTTACAGATTTTTGGATTAGGGTTTGTGTTTTACATGTCATTCATCTGCATTAAATTATTTTTAAGGGCTATCATTGATGTCAGATAAGGGAGGGATTGAGACCCCTTCCTTGGCCCAAAACAACCACCCGTGCATTCTGATCCTAAGCCTCTAATCCAAAACTGAGTAGCAACTTAATTGACATTTGCCCTAGAGGGCTAGGGACACCAACAGTCGGTTTAGTATACTGGAGGAAACTAGTATAAATCAATTTGGCGTGTGCTCTAAAATTGGTGTCTAGAAGGGAGGTCAAATGTCAAACGACTTAAGCGGAGTGTTGGGGTTATTTTAATTAGGCACCTACAATTTGCAGGATGAGCCTCCCCCCTTCCACCAGTCCTAACTGGCCAATTGAAGAGTTACTGTTAGATTGACTTGCATTAAGCCAAATCCTTTACTTTGGATGACTATGTCTAGCATACCGTAGTCCGAGTCAGTCTGAGTCTTGCATCCTTGATTGTGCTTGCATATGCACCAGATCAGGAGCATCTTTTCGCCCGTCACCACCTCCATTACTGGCTGAACCCATGGCTAATCAAAGCATTGATGATCACTTAAGGAGCATCATAGAACAACTAGCCCGAATGAACCAAGACATCAAGCAATCTGAGGCTAGATTAGGGTCTAGGCTCGATCAAGTCGAAACTAGGTTGGGCACCCTAGAAGAAGCCCGTGAGCCCCATACTTAGACTTCCAGACTTTTCTAAGGTGTTTAAGGTTGCGTGCGACGCATCGGGAGTAGGCATAGGTGGAGTGTTAAGCCAAGAAAATCACTCCATAGCTTTCTTTAGTGAAAAGCTAAATGAAGCAAAACTTAGATATTCCACCTATGATAAGGAATTCTACGCGGTAGTACAAGCACTTAAGTATTGGAGACATTACTTACTATCGCAGGAGTTTATCTTATTTTTTGATCATGAGGCACTTTGATTTGTGAATTCCCAAAAGAAGCTAAATTCTAGGCATGGCAAATAGGTTGAATACATTCAGGCATACACTTTTGTCCTGAAACACCGTGTCGATATAGAAAATAAGGTAGCAGACACCCTAAGCCGTAAGTCTTTGTTGTTGAGTACTATTAGCACCAAAGTTATAGGATTCGACCGGATAAAAGATGAGTATAAGACCTATCATAACTTTGGTGAAATTTATAAGATCCTTCAGCTAGGGCCAAGCAGTACCAGTGGAGATTATACCATCCAGGATGGTTACCTTTTTAGTGGCAATAGACTTTGTATCCCTAGGATGTCACTTAGAGAAATCCTAGTCTGGGAAACGCATGCTGGAAGATTAGCTAGTCATTTTAGAAGAGATAAGACTATTCTAGCGATAGAGGACCAATTTTACTGGTCAGGATTAAAAAGGCTCGTTGCCCTGATAATAGCCCGATGTTGAACTTGTGCCATTGCAAAACAGCATAAGTAGAACACCGGTCTATATACTCCTTTGTCAGTGCCTGATCGTCCTTGACAAGACCTCAGTATGGACTTCATTCTAGGATTACCTAAAACCAGAAGAAGCATGACTCCATCTTTGTAGTGGTCGATAGGTTCTCTAAGATGGCTCATTTCATCCCTTGTTTGCAAACCTTTGACGCATCTAGGGAAGCCCGACTTTTCTTAGATAGCGTGGTCAAGCTCCATGGCCTACCTAAGACCATTGTTTCTGATAGGGATGTTAGGTTCACCAGCTACTTTTGAAAAATGCTATGGCATCTGTTAGGGACCAAACTTAATTTTTTCACAGCCTTTCACCCCCAAACGGATGGGCAAACTGAAGTGGTGAACCGTAGTCTAGGAAACCTTCTTAGGTGCCTTGTAGGCGAACACATAGGGACGTGGGATTTATTACTGCCTTGTGCAGAGTTCGCCTACAATAGCTCAGTGAACAGGTCCACGGGCAAGAGTCCATTTGAGATAGTCCATGGGTACAAGCCTAATCGTCCACTTGATCTAATTCCTTTATCCTTCCACACACGAGTCTCAGAGTCTGTACAAGCATTTGCACAGCATTTCAAAGACTTACATAAGGACATTAGCCAGAAAATAAATCTAAGTAATAAAACTTATAAAAGACTGGCTAACTCCCGAAGAATAGCCAAAGAGTTCGGTGTAAGGGATTATGTCATGGTTAGGCTTAGGCCTGAACGGTTCCCACCAGGTATCGTTAAGAAACTTCATGATTGCGGAGCTGGTCCCTTTAAAATAATAGAGAAGGTAGGACCCAATGCCTATGTGCTAGATCTGCCCTTGGATTGGGGCATTAGCTCTACCTTCAATATTGCAGACCTAGTAGAATATAGGGAATCAGCAGCGATTCCTAGTGAGTACTTTGGACCTAACCCTCCTTTCATGAGCAAACCTACCCAAAAGTGTCCACCACCAATTTTACCTGAGCGAGGAGAGCGGATTGAGCATATCCTAGACAATCAAGCCATTACGATCCGAAACCGTGGTTATCAACGCTACCTAGTCCGATGGCAGGGTCGCCCCAAATCTAACGATTCATGGATTACTTGAGAGGATTTGCAACACCTCAACCCAGACCTACTAGAGAGATACCAGAGCCAGAATGACCCATACTCGATGGGGTCGAGTTCTTCCAACCTCGGGAGAATTGGTGCGGGCACTAGGATCAACAGAGGATTCTTAACCCTATGTGGATATCTGATTAGTTATGATTCAAGTCTTGAGTTGGGAAATAAAGTTTAGTTTATTTTGAGTCCCGTCCAATTCATTTTATTCTAAATTGAGTCCTATCCAATTTAGTTTATTTTAATGTAAGTTATTTAGTAAGTTCATCAGCTTACAAAAGGAGACATCAGTATTGGAGCAGAAGACAAGGCCATCATAGTCAGACAGAGCAGCTGCTAAATTTAAGTTGGTGCCACACCTACTTCAAGCAGCCCACATGCCACCTAGCAGAGCAAGCAACCTTCCCGATCTGGATGATCATTTTCCTAATCTGGCCGATGTCGATTTCATTCCAAATTAAGCTGCCGCTGATTGCATCTAGAATATCACCTTCCTCATCTGGACGCTGCAGATTTCATGCTAAATTAAGCTGCCGCTGATTGCATCTCAATCATATCTAGAAGATCACCTGCCTCATCTGGACGCCACAGATTTCATACCGAATTCAGCTGCCGCTGATTGCATCTAGAAGATCACCTTCCTCATCTGGATGCTGCAGATTTCATGCCAAATTTGATTATGGCGTCTTTTTTTCTTTTCTCTCTTTCTATATCTGTATTTTGTTGGGCCCCAAGTCTCTTGCTCTATAAAAGGGATCCTCTTGTATGAATGATGTATCTTTTATTATTAATCAATCAATCCAAGTTTTGAGTTATTATGATTTTTGTTAATTGGTTCTTTGGTGCTCTTGTTTTCCTCTTCCTGTGCATGCTAACATCCCAAGTCTCCAGGAGAAACCCTGGCTGCCACCTTTGTCTTCCAATAGTGGATGCCCAAGAGCCCTTGGCCGACCTCCCCTTTTCTCTACTCCTTCCTTATCTCTTTGCCTCTATTCTAAATTTTATCTATTATTCTTTAACCCTTTTATGGTGATCTTGCAGATCCCTCAGTAGCTACGAATCCAGGATTCAAGGTGATCGTCATCCAGGTAGCGGATACTTGGCCGTAGATCCGTGGGCTCAAGGCTTGGTCATATAGGGTGCATCCGCCAGGCAAAGCAACCCCTTCAATACTTTGATCTTTCTCCTCTTGCCAAGTACATCTTTCTAATCTACTAGTAACTTTATTGTAGGAGAGCAAGCCCTATCGGGGCTTCTTAGCCTCGGCGGTCCTTCTTCCTTATTTTTAGGAACTGTTTCGCGTGCAGATTTACTGTAAATTTTTTTGAATCCCTCTTAGGCTATTACTTTGGGAGAATAATCAACTGCAATTATTAATCATTAAAAAAAATTACTTGCATGTGAATCGGTCCTGCATCAGTTTGGTATCAGAGCATAGTTAGGACTTAATTTTAATTGACATTATTATCAGTATATTATCTATTAATTGAATTGTTTCTACCTGCATATACATCAAAAAATTATGAAATTTATTTTTATAGATTTGCTATAATTTAAAGTATTTTTCATTATTTTTTGAGAATTTAATTCAATCTGTGAATTAATTGCATGCCTGATTACTCATAAAAAAATATAAAAATTCTTGAGATTTTGTTAATTTTTGAGGATTTAATTTGATCTGTGAAAAAAAAATTCTGAGATTTATTGCTATTTACAGATTTCTAGATTAGGGTTTGTGTTTTACATGTCATTCATCTGCATTAAATTATTTTTAAGGGCTTTCATTGATGTCAGATAAGGGAGGGATTGAGACCCCTTCCTTGGCCCAAAACAACCACCCGTGCATTCCGATCCTAAGCCTCTAATCTAAAACTGAGTAGCAACTTAATTGACATTTTCCCTAGAAGGGTAGGGACACCAATAGTCGGTTTAGTGTACTGGAGGAAACTAGTGCAAATCAATTTGGTGTGTGCTCTGAAATTGGTGTCTAGAAGGGAGGTCAAATATCAAACGACTTAAGTAGAGTATTGGGGTTATTCTAATTAGGCACCTGCAATTTGCGGGATGAGCCTCCCCCCTTCCACCTGTCCCAACTGGCCAATTGAAGAGTTACTGTTAGATTGGCTTGCATTAAGCCAAATCTTTTACTCTGGATGACTAGGTCTAGCATACCGTAGTCCGAGTCAGTCTGAGTCTTGTATGCTTGATTGTGCTTACATGTGCACCAGATCAGGAGCATCTTTTCACCCGTCACCACCTCCATTACAGGCTGAACCCATGGCTAATCAAAGCATTGATGATCACTTAAGGAGCATCACAGAACAACTGGCCCGAATAAACCAAGACATCAAGCAATCTGAGGCTAGATTAGGGTCCAGGTTTGATCAAGTCAAAACTAGGTTGGGCATCCTAGAAGAAGCCCATGAGCCCCACACTGAGTCTGATCATGAGACCCCACCTCATCCTAGGAGAGCCCAACAGCCTGACCTCTACATAAGGCCAAACCCTAGGAGACCACTTCGACCTAATCCAGTCCTAGATGTCCTTCCTAGGAGACCCAATCATGAGGCAGTAGACCAAGAAGAAAGAGCCCTTAGAAGTATCAAACTTGAAGCACCTACTTTCGATGGCTCTATGGACCTTAAGGACTACCTAGATTGGGAGGAAGGGATGGACCAGTACTTTGACTGGTACGACATGTATGAAGAGCATAAGTTTAAGTTTGCCAAGCTCAAGTTAGTACGACATGCTAGGTTATACTGGGCCACTTTAGAGCGAAGGCAATTATTAGAGGGAAGAGACCCCATAGTCACCTGGCACGCCATGAAGGCTAGACTTAGGTCCAATTATGTCCCCACATCATATGAACAGAGCCTATTGGACCAGTGGCAGGGATTAATTAAGGGTAGTAAAACTGTGAATGAATACATTGCTACATTCCAAGAGTATACCATGAGGTGTAATATCGTTCAGTCTGAGGAAGTCATCCTATCCAAGTTTAGGTATGGCCTAAAAGCATATATTCAAAGAGAACTCTACCTAAGAAGGGTACACGATTTAGAAGAAGCTTACCAAGTTGCTAGGGATTATGAACGTTTTCAGAGAGGGCCACCCTATCGTAGATCAGAGGCTACCAAGAGCCCTAGCCCATATCCAGGATCTAGCCAGGCCTATCCTAATCGTCCCAGACCTACCCAGTATTCAGACCCCTACCAAACTTTCTCGAGTCGACCCAACACTAGCCGATCCAGTACAAGCCGAACTGAGTTGAGTCGACCCCAGAATAGTACCCCTATACTCCAGAGAGAGGATAAGGGAAAATCTGTAGAGGTTCAAAGAAATTTCAATCCCCAGATCAAATGCTTTAGATGCAACAAACCGGGACATATGATCAGCCAGTGCCCAGTCAAATCCCTTCATATAGATGGGTTACCTGAGACTGAATTCGGGTCCCTAGTTGAGCCTGAGAAAGAGGTCTATGAGGCTGATACCCATCTGATAGATGAGTATGATGGAGAGGAGGAAACATTTGAGTCTGAAGACCTACTTGGAGTGGTTAGATGTATCTTGACCCAGACTCAAACTAAGGACCAGGAAGATTGGCGTAGGACTAACATCCTATAGACTTTTGTTAAGATAGGGGATAAGGTGCTCAAGATCATAGTGGATAGCGAGAGATGTGTCAATGTCGTCTCTACCAATATAGTTAAGTCATTAGGATTGACCACAGTTCCCCATCCTAGTCCCTATAAGGTCTCGTGGGTAGATTCCACCTCTATCCCAATCAAGTCCAGATGCCAAATACTAATCAAATTGCAAAATTATGAGGAAAAGGTCTAGTGCGATGTAATTCCTATGGATGTTAGTAGTATTATATTAGGTCGACCTTTGCTTTACAATCATGATGCCACCTTGTTTGGTCGATCCAACATCTGCTCTTTTAAACACAATGGGAACAAGTATGTGATACATCCAACTCCACCTAGGGACCCAATCAAGAAAGGATCTAGCAACCTTAAGGATAGCAAGCCAAGAGTTAATCTGATTAAAGCTAAGGAATTAGAAAAGGACATCACTAAGGGTAATCATGTTTGGATTTTGACCACTAAAGAGATCTATGAATCAGTCCAAAAGGTACAACCCCCAGAAGTAATTGAGATCCTAGAGGAGTTTAAGGATGTCGTCCCTAAAGAATTGCCTGATCAGTTACCACCCCTGAGAAACATCCAACATGTCATTGATCTGATCCTAGGATCCACCCTTCCAAACCTTTCCCATTATAGGTGAACCCCACTGAGCATCAAGAACTACAAAAATAAGTGGGAGAATTACTTAGGAAAGGTTTCATTAGGGAGAGCTTAAGTCCTTGTGCAGTTCCTGCACTATTAACCCCTAAGAAGGATGGTACCTGGAGAATGTGCATGGACAGTAGGGCCATCAACAAAATCACTATCAAGTATAGGTTCCCTATCCCCAGACTAGATGACATGTTGGACATAATGGCGGGTGCCACTATCTTTTCCAAAATAGACCTTAAGAGTGGCTACCATCATGTTATAATTAGACCAGGGGATGAGTGGAAGACTGCATTTAAGACTAGAGATGGTCTGTTTGAGTGGGTCGTGATGCCTTTTGGTCTGTCAAACACACCTAACACATTCATGCGAATCATGACCCAGGTCCTGAAAGAGTACACGGGAAAATTCTTAGTGGTCTATTTTGATGATATAGTAATTTATAGCAAGACCAAAGAGGACCATCTTAACCATCTCAGATTAATCTGTCAGACCCTTAGAGAGAATAGCCTATATGCAAACCTTAAGAAGTGTGATTTCATGACGCATAGGGTTATCTTTCTAGGTTTTGTGGTAACCCCAGAAGGTGTTTTAGTGGATCCTGAAAAGGTTAGGTCGGTCGTAGAGTGGCCGATACCCATGAACGTCCACGATGTCCGTAGCTTCCATGGCCTAGCAACCTTTTACAAGAGATTCATTAGGGGATTTAGCACCATCGTCGCACCCATCACTGATTGTATTAGGAAGGATAATTTTGAGTGGACTAAGTCAGCTAATAAGGCCTTCCTAGAGCTTAAGGATATGATGACTCATGCACCCATACTTAGACTTCCAAACTTTTCTAAGGTGTTTAAGGTTGAGTGCGACGCATCCGGAGTAGGCATAGGTGGAGTGTTAAGCCAAGAAAATCACCCCATAGCTTTCTTTAGTGAAAAACTAAATGAAGCTAAACTTAGATATTCCACCTATGATAAGGAATTCTATGCGGTAGTACAAGCCCTTAAGTATTGGAGATATTACTTACTACCGCAGGAGTTTGTCTTATTTTCTGATCATGAGGCACTCCGATTTCTGAACTCCCAAAAGAAGCTAAATTCTAGGCACGGCAAATGGGTTGAATACATTCATGCATACACTTTTGTCCTGAAACACTATGCCGGTATAGAAAATAAGGTAGCAGACGCCCTAAGCCGTAAGTCTTTGTTGTTGAGTACTGTTAGCACTGAAGTTATAGGATTCGACCAAATAAAAGATGAGTATGAGACCTGTCATGACTTTGGTGAAATTTATAAGATCCTTCAGCTAGGGCCATTCAATACCAGTGGATATTATACCATCCAGGATGGTTACCTTTTTAGGGGCAATAGACTTTGTATCCCTAGGACGTCACTTAGAGAAATCCTAGTCTGGGAAATGCATGCTTAGGGATTAGCTGGTCATTTTGGAAGAGATAAGACTATTCTAGCGATAGAGGACCAATTTTACTGCCAAGATTAAAAAGGCTCGTTGCCCTGATAATAGCCCGATGTCAAACTTGTGCCATTGCAAAATAGCAGAAGCAGAACACCAATCTATATACTCCTTTGCCAGTGCCTGATCATCCTTGGCAAGACCTCAGTTTGGACTTCATTCTAGGATTACCTAAAACCCAGAAGAAGCACGACTCCATCTTTGTAGTGGTCGATAGGTTCTCTAAGATGGCTCACTTCATCCCTTGTTTGCAAACCTTTGATGCGTCTAGGGTAGCCCAAATTTTCTTAGATAGCGTGGTCAAGCTCCATGGCCTACCTAAGACCATTGTTTCTAATAGGAATGTTAAGTTCACCAGCTACTTTTGGAAAATGCTATGGCATCTGTTAGGGACCAAACTTAATTTTTCCACAGCCTTTCACCCCCAAACAGATGGGAAACTTAAGTGGTGAACCATAGTCTAGGAAACCTTCTTAGGTGCCTTGTAGGCGAACACCTAGGGACGTGGAATTTATTACTGCCTCGTACAGAGTTCACCTACAATAGCTCAGTGAATAGGTCCACGGACAAGAGTCCATTTGAGATAGTCCATGGGTACAAGCCTAATCGTTCACTTGATCTAATTCCTTTACCCCTCCACACACGAGTCTCAGAGTCCGCACAAGCATTTGCACAGCATATCAAAGACTAACATAAGGATATTAGCCAGAAAATAAATCTAAGTAATGAAACTTATAAAAGACTGGCTAACTCCCGAAGAAGAGCCAAAGAGTTCGGTGTAGGGGATTATGTCATGGTTAGGTTTAGGCCTGAACGGTTCCCACCAGGTACCGTTAAGAAACTTCATGCTCGTGGAGTTGTTCCCTTTAAAATAATAGAGAAGGTAGGACCCAATACCTATGTGCTAGATCTGCCCTCAGATTGGGGCATTAGATCTACCTTCAATATTGCAGACCTAGTAGAATATAGGGAACTGACAGATTCCTAGTGAGTACTATGGACCTGATCCTCCTTTCATGAGCGAACCTACCCAACAGTGTCCACCACCAATTTTACCTGAGCGAGGAGAGCGGATCGAGCATATCCTAGACGATCAAGCCATTACGATCCGGAACCGCGGTTATCAACGCTACCTGGTCCGATGGCAGGGTCGCCCCGAATATGATAATCATGGATTACTCGAGAGGATTTGCAACACCTTAACCCAGACCTACTAGAGAGATACCAAAGCCAGAATGACCCATACTCAATGGGGTCGAGTTCTTCCCAACCCGGGAGAATTGGTGCATGCACCAGGATCAAGTAGAGGATTCTTAACCCTCTGTGGATATCTGATTAGTTATGATTCAAGTCTTGAGTTGGAAAATAAAGTTTAGTTTATTTTAAGTCCCATCCAGTTCATTTTATTCTAAATTGAGTCCTATCCAGTTTAGTTTATTTTAATGTGAGTCATGTAGTAAGTTCATCAGCTTACAAGAGGAGACATTAGTATTGGAGCAAAAGACAAGGCCATCACAGTCAGACAGAGCAGCTGCTAAATTCAAGTTGGTACCACACCTACTTCAAGCAGCCCATATGCTACCTAGCAGAGCAAGCAACCTTTCCGATCTAGATGATCATTTTTCTCATTTGGCCGATGCTGATTTCATGCCAAATTAAGCTGCTGCTGATTGCATCTAGAAGATCACCTTCCTCATCTGGACGCTACAAATTTTATGCCAAATTAAACTACTGCTGATTGCATCTTAATCATATCAAGAAGATCACCTGCCTCACCTGGACGCCACAGATTTCATGCCGAATCCAGCTGCCGCTGATTGCATCTAGAAGATCACCTTCCTCATCTGAACGCTGCAGATTTCAGGCCAAATTTGATTAGGGCATCTTTTTTTTCTTTTCTCTCTTTCCATATCTGTATTTTCTTGGGCCCCAAGTCTCTTGCTCTATAAAAGAGACCCTCTTGTATGAATGATGTATCTTTTATTATTAATCAATCAATCCAAGTTTTGAGTTATTGTGATTTTTGTTAATTGGTTCTCTGGTGCTCTTGTTTCCCTCCTCCTGCGCGTGCCAACATCCCAAGTCTCCAGGAGAAACCCTAGCCGCCACCTTTGTCTTCCAATAGTGGATGCCCAAGAGCCCTTAGCCGGCCTTCCCTTTTCTCTACTCCTTTCTTGTCTCTTTTCCTCTATTCTAAATTTTCTCTATTATTCTTTAACCCTTGTATGGTGATCTTGTGGATCCCTCAGTAGCCACGAATCCAGGATTCAAGGTGATCGTCATCCAGGTCAGTGGATACTTTGCCGCAGATCCGTGGGCTCAAGGCTTGGTCATTTAGGGCGCATTCACCAGGCAAAGCAACCCCTTCAATACTTTGATCTTCCCCCTCTTGCCAAGTACATCCCTCTAATATACTAGTAACTTTATTGTAGGAGAGCAAGCCCTACTGGGGCTTCTTAGCCTCGGCAGTCCTTCTTCCTTATTTTTAAGAACTGTTTCGCATGCAGATTTACTGTAAATTTTTTTGAATCCCTCTTAGGCTATTACTTTGGGAGAATAATCAACTATAATTATTAATCATTAAAAAAAAAAATTACTTGCATGCGAATCAGTCCTGCATCACCAAGTAAAATTTTCGCTCGAGATCCATTGACTCCGTAGTCGCCAGGCGAGATAGAAGGTCGGCGCGCGCATTTTCAGTCCTTAGGATCTGGATAATTTTAAATTCATCAAAATAGGAGGATAAATCGCGCACCTTTTGGAGATACCGAATCATACTCGGCTCTTGGCCCTCGAATTCTCCCTCCACCTGGCCAGCCACCAACTGGGAGTCGATGCAGGAAATTAGCTTTTTGACCTTAAGCTTATGGGCGATTCAAAGTCCGATGAGCAGGGCTTCATACTCTGCTTTATTGTTTGAAGTTGGAAAGGAGAAGCGAATGCCATATTCGAAAGTTACACCCTCTGGACTGGTGAGGACCAAGCCAGCGCCAGAACCGTCCGCGCTGGAGGATCCATCGGTGTGAAGCAACCATGGGGCGCTGGGCTTTGGTTGTCTAGGGGTATCTGAAGCAGAGCCATCTTCGGGTATGGTGCACTCGAGGAGGAAGTCCGCCAGAACTTGAGCTTTAATGGCTGGACGAGGTTGATACTGAATGTCGTGCTCGCTCAGCTCGACAGCCCATTTGGTCATTCTCCCTGAAGCTTCTGGGCGATGAATAATCGCTTTGATGGGTTGGTCAGTCAGGACAGTGATAGTGTGCGCTTGGAAATATGGTCGCAACTTTTGGACCGACGTTACTAGAGCCAGGACCATCTTCTCAACTCGAGTATACCTCGTTTCAACATCCTTGAGTAGTTTGCTGACATAATAAATATATCTTTGGACTTTGTTCTCCTCTCTAATTAGCACCGAGCCAACAGCGTTTTCGGAGATCACCAAGTATAGATTCAGCACTTCCTCTGGCTTTGGACTGCTGAGGAGAGGTGGTGAGCTGAGGTATTTCTTGATATATTTAAAGGACTTCTGGCAATCTGGGGTCCATTGGAAGTTTTTGACCGACCGAAGCACTTTGAAGAAGGGAAGGCATTTCTCGGCTGACCGAGCAATGAAGCGGCTGAGGGCTGCTATTCTTCCAGTGAGGCATTGCACGTCCTTGACTAAATTCGGTGGGGCCATTTGCTGCAGGGCTTGGATCTTCTAGGAATTTGCCTCAATGCCTCGCTGAGAGACCATGAAGCCTAGAAATTTCCCGAAGTTGACCCCGAAGGTGCATTTGGTGGGGTTGAGCTTCATCTGATACTTTCGAAGTGTAGCGAAGCTCTTCGCGAGGTCTCGACATGCTGGGATGCCTCCTTACTCTTTACTAGCATATCATCAATATACACCTCCATGTTCCGACCAATTTGCTCCTTGAAGACTTTGTTGACAAGCCTTTGGTAGGTGGCACCTGCATTTTTCAAACCAAAGGGCATAACTCGGTAGCAATAGATACCTTGGTCAGTGATGAAGGCAGTTTTCTCCTCATCTTCGGGCGCCATTCGGATCTGGTTGTAGCCCGAATAGGCATCCATAAAAGTCAACATTTGATGGCTCGAAGTTGAATCCACGAGCTAGTCAATCCGCGGAAGAGGGAAGCTATCTTTTGGGCAGGCCTTGTTGAGGTCAGTGAAGTCGATGCAGATCCTCCATTTGCCATTCAACTTTTTCACCATGACCACATTCGCCAGCCAGTCGGGGTAATTAACCTCCCGAATGAATTTGGCTTTGATGAGTTTGTCCACTTCTTCTTCGATGGCTTTTTGGCGCTCAGGGGCGAAGCTCCTTTTCTTCTGCTTAATTGGCCGGAATGTCCCATCCATGCTGAGGCGGTGGACCAGGATGTCTGGGCTGATTCCGGGCATTCCTGCATGGACCAGGCAAAGACATCAGCATTCCTCCAAAGGAATTCAATCAACTCTTGCCGAAGCTTTCCCTCTAGCTGTGACCCGACCTTTATAGTTCGGTCGGGCTGGGTTTCATCGAGCGGTACTTCCTCCAGTTCTTCAGCTGGCTCTACTCGTTGCTCGGCGAAATCTTTCCGAGCATCCAGCCCATCCACCTCGGGCTTCCTGGACTGGAGGTCGGCGACAAAGCAATGCCGAGCTATGATCTGACTTTCTTGAACAAACCCCACTTCCCATTCGGTAGGGAACTTCATGGCGAGATGGGGAATGAAAATGATGGCTTTGAGAGATATCTGCCCCGGCCTACCGAGGATGGCATTGTAAGGAGACCGGAGCTTGGTCATGAGGAAATCCATGAGCACGGTAGCCACGTGGGGCCAGGTGTTGGCTCGGATTGATAGAGTGATAACTCCTTCGGGGATTATGGAGTCACCTGTGAAGCCCACCAGGGTGGATTCCACGGCCCGAAGGCTTTCTATCCGGAATTTCAATCTCACAAAGGCATCGAAGTATAGAACATTAATAGAGCTTCCACTATCAATCAAGATGCGGTGTACATCATAATTGTTCATATTCAAAGATACAACCAAAGCATCATCATGGGGGTACTGTACCTCCCGAAGAAAAAGTGAGCTCATCAACACGAGCTTTCTTTGACGAGTTTTCCTCCTCGCTTGGCCAAGAAGATGGGGAGCTAGCCACCGCTATCACATTGACATTGCCGATAACTGGGGGATTCGGCAGAGGAAGCTGGCGAGGCTCGAGCTGGCGCTCCCCTTCATTATTCGACTCAGGGGGTCCCCTGAACCGGTCCAATCTAACCCGCTAGATTAACCGCTCGATCTCATTCTTAAGCTGCCAATAGTCCTCGATATCATGCTCGTAGTCCTAATGAAAGCGTAGTACTTGGTCCGATCCCTCCAAGTTGCATTGCCTCGAAGAGGAGGAGGCCGAGGAATTTTCCACTCGATCTCCATCAGGATTTGTGCTCTTGGCGCGGTGAGGGGAGTGTAGCGGTCGAAACTTCGAGCCGGACTCCGGGTTTGGTCTCGAGGCAGTGGCAGAGGAGCTCTCTGGTGGCGAGGCGGGCTTGCACGGCGGTGGGACCGTTGCTTATCCGAGCCCTTTGCCTCCTTCTTCAGCTGCTCGGCCTGGGCTGACCTCCTGGATTCTTTAACCCTGGCGTATTTATCTGCCAATGACATCATTTCTGAAAGGCTCTTTGGGTAATTCACTTTCAGAGCCAAGTAGAAGTCTCCCTCCTTCGATACTCCTTCCGCCAAGGCAGACATGGCTACCTCGTGGTTAAGATGGTCAACTTCCAAGAGGGCCGTGTTGAAGTGGCTGAGGTAATTCTTCAGCGATTCCCCTTCTCTCTTCTTGACCTCGAAGAGGGAATCAGATCTCCGTCATTGGCAATGGCTACTAATGAATTGGCTGATGAGCAAACAGCTCAGTTCGTCAAAAGAATCAATGGAACCTGGCTTCAAGCTGTTAAACCAGGTTCGGGCGAATCCCCTTAGAGTGGAGGGGAAGGCTCGATACAGGATCGCATCCAATGCTCCATGGAATATCATAATGGATCTGAAGCTGCTCAGATGATCGTCGGGATCGGTAGATCCATGGTATGGCTCGATGGTGGGGAGCTTGACATGAGGGGGAATCACTTCCCTCATGATCCTCTTAGAGAAGGGGATGCCCTGCTCCGCTTTTGGCTGGAACGGAGGGGCTTGTCTGACGGCGTCTAACTCCTAACGCCATTCTCGATGCATCTTCTGCATCTGCTACCTGATCCCTTCATCTAGAGTGGTAGGAGGGATTGGGCGATGGAAAGACGGTAGTGGTGTCGAGTCCTAGAAAGACACCGGGGAGGGGGGACGAACCTGCCTAGCTCTAAACGGGCTCTTCCCTCTAGCTTGCTGCAGCGTTGGCTTCGCTTTTGCGGGCTGGTGATGATAATCCGCTGCTTCTGGCAGATTGAGGAAGAGATCGCTGGTGGAGCAGGGGCAGCGGCCTCTTCATGAAGCTGAAGAGCAGGGACGGTAGGGCCAAGGATTGCCTGAAGCCCCTGGACCAGCTGGGTCAATGCTTGAACCTGCTGAACCAGAGTGGCGAACTGATCCAGTGTTACACCGTTGCTAGTGGTGAAGGAGTTTCAGCTGACGGTAGTGGCGGAGGTGCCACACCGCTGATTGGATCAGGCTTTTGAGAGACGGTCTGATCCTGAGCCTTGGACGTGGCTTTTCTTCGATTGGTCATTAGAGGATGCTTATTCTGGTTCTTTGAGTCTTGTCTCCTGAATCACAAGTTTATGGGACTTGGGGCCCTTCCTCTAGCACCAATCTGTTGCCGCAAAAATCCGTTCTCCGACTCGGGTGCGCTTCAGGCTCCTGATCCAGATGCCGATCTCGTCGCCTCAGGATGGAACCTGCAAGACAGTCCGCGCATAGAGAGTGATGTGGGGGTTGCCCTCTGCGGAGGACCCTCCGACGTCCAAGTCAATGGAGATTCACAACAAGCAGATGTGAGGAGAAGACTCTCACATAAGAGCTCCCCTAGATGGGTGTTCTCTCGAGAGCTCGAAGCTCAGATGGAGTTGTTTTCAGTATGACAATGAGCAAAAATGAGTGAGTGTTCAAGCGTACCTGAGAGGTTGGAGGGCAGTGGTATTTATAGGGGATCACTTAATTCCTTGGGCGCGTCGTGAGGGGAGGTCCGAAAGTTGTTATGATTTGAAACGAATTTGAATTAAGTTTGTTATGGGGTTAGTAGGATCTGTATCTTGTCAGTTAGAGGATCGACAGCTGGGAGAGCTAGTTGATGCCTTGAGATTCAGCGATTACGTAGGTTCTAGGCCACTCCTGTGGGTCCTAGGCCACTCCTAGGTATGATTTTCCATTTGGAATCTTATTCAGTTATAGTGAGTTCGAATTCTCCCGCGCCGGATTCCGCAGAGGTATTCAAGCACCTCAGCTGGGCTGAGGCAAAGGGCAATTTGATTTTTTGAGGTACAGAATAGCTCGGTCTGTAGAGGTATGAGGATGGCTCAGGTTACCAAGGTACGAGGATGGCTCGGGTTACCGAGGTATGGATGGCTCGGGTTGCCGGGGTACGAGGATGGCTCGGGTTACCGAGGTATGGACGGCTCGGGTTGCCGAGGTATGAGGATGGCTTGGGTTACTGAGATATGAGGATGGTTCGGGTTGTCGGGGCGACCCATCTTTGTTAAAGGCGATTCGGCTTCGTCGCTTGGCGGTTGTGCCAGCTGGCTAGCAGGACGTTAAGACTGGACTTGACCCAATTATCGATGTGTGTGGTCATTAATGCAATAACAATTTTATCCCTCATCAAGACACAAAGTGAAGTGTTACCTAAGAAATGTCAGCCAAAGCCCAATGCTTTAGAAAATTTCTGCTCATATGTGAATGAACCGTGAACTCCTTGTATAAAGAGCATTTCACTTTCTCTGATTTCTTTTCATTTAGCTCCTTAATGTATCCTCACCTTTTCTGAACTTGCTGCCTTGAAAATTTATATTTAGCTCCTCTTCGTGTATGATTGATGGAAGAATTTAGCTTCCTCATAATGCCCATGCTCACACCCATGTACATTCTCTTTCAAATTTTATCTTGGATCTTGGACATCAAGGGCCTGTTTGGATTTCTGAATATATTATCACTGAATAAACTAGCCATTCAGCCAAAAGCTTAGAGAGATGAAACAACGGGAGAGGAGAAATCAGTGCAAACGGGGAGCTTTCAGATCACACAATCCCCAAAGAAGGAATGCGCATCATTCTTCAAGGGCGACTTATAATATTCTAACTTTTTAAGAATTCTAAGATCAAAGGTTTCTACTTAAATGAATTAAACCTCTCCCATGGATATTCTGTTTTAAGAGTCCACCATATATGGATCATTCCTGGGATTATTCGTGTTGAGGGATAAAATTACCATCACGTTAATAATTGTGCAAGATGTTAGGATCAACCTTGAATCCTGGCTCTCACTCGCTGTGCGGTGCCTGCTAGAAATGAGTCAGCCACTGTACCTCGGTCCTAGCCGAGCTATTCACCATGCCTCGGTTCTAGCCGAGCTATTCACCATGCCCCACCAGTCGAGCTATTTACCATGCCCCACCAGCCGAGCTATTCACCATGCCTCGCCAGCCAAGCTATCTACCATGCCTCGCCAGCCGAGCTATTCACCATGCCTCGGTTCTAGCCGAGCTATTCACCGTGCCTCGCCAGCCGAGCTATTCACCACCAGCCGAGCTATCCACCGTGCCTCGCTAGCCGAGTTATCCTTATACCTCGGTCCTAGTTCGAGTGATTCTTATGCCCCGGCCAGACCCAGGCACTCAAGCACCTCTGCGGAATCCAATGCGGAAGAGTTTAAATTTGTAAGATTCCAAACAAAAATCACACTCGAGAGTGGCCTAGAGCCTTGGAGCCTACACAATCGCCGAATCTCAAGACATCAACCAGCTCTCCCAGCCGTCGATCCTCTAACCAACAAGATACGAAACTTACTGACATCATAACAAACTGGATTCGAATCCTAACGACTTTCGGTCCCACGACACCTCCATGAAATCAGGTGATCCTCTATAAATACGACCGTCTTCCAGCTTCTCAGGTATGTGCACTTGTTTACTGGCCCACTCTCCCTCTACCTCTACTCACCCCCTTTTTGCCATTAACGCTCTGCTCAGAGCTCTCGAAGGGCCATCCTGGAGAGACTCCTCAGTGAGTGCCTTCTCCTCATATTTGTTGATCGCTGCTCTCGCTGACTTGAGCATCGAAGGGTCTTCCGTGGAGGGCCACCCCAAAGCCTCTCGCGTAAGGACTATTTTGTAGGTCCATCCAGGAGGGAGCCCACTATGAAGCTCGATCGCGCCCGAGTCGGAGGACAGATTTCAGCAGCAACAAATTGGTGCTAGAGGAAGGGCCCTCAAGTCCCATAAACTTGTGATCCATGAGATAAGGACCTCGATCTTGAAGAGAACCTCTCCCATGGCCAATCAAAGAAAGGCTACTTCTGAGGCTCGGGACCAGGTCGCCTCCCAAAGACCTGATCCGGTGAGTAGTGTAGCGCCGCCACCATCGCCAATTAAGACTCCATCACTACCGGTGGCCCTAGTGACCCAGGACCAGTTTGCCTCATTGGTCCAGCAGGTCCAGGCTCTGGCCCATCTGGTCCAGGGGTGCCTTGAAGCTCCCCGTCCAGCTGCACCTGCTCTGCACCTTCATGAGGAGAACGCAGCTCCTGTTCATCCAGCGATCTCTTCTTCCAGCCCACATGGGGTTGCAGACTCCCCTCGTCGCCCTAAGGGAGCTGAGCCAGTCCCCCAAGGGGTCTGCAGTAAGGATCTTCCCAGATCTCGATGGGCCCGATCCCTCTCTCCGGTGTTCTCTCGTCATGACTCAACATCGTCTCAGTTTTCTCCTCGCCCAGCTCCTCCTGCTATGCCTGCGGAGGAGATCCACCGATAACTCTGGAAGATGCGTCAGGAGTTGGATGCCGCCAAGCAAGCCCATCCGCTTCAACATAAAGCGGAGTAGGGCATTCCCTTTTTCAAGGAGATCATGGAGGAAGTGATTCCCTCTCACGTCAAGTTACCCATCATCGAGCCCTATCATATATCCTCCGATCCCGATGACCACCTCAGTAGCTTCCGATCGATCATGATGTTCCATGGGGCATCAGATGTGATCCTCTGCCGCACCTTTCCTTCCACCCTCCGAGGGTCCGCTCGAACCTAGTTTAATGCCCTGAAACTAGATTCCGTTGGTTCATTTGATGAGCTGAGCCGCCTCTTCATCAGTCAGTTCGTCAGTAGCCATCGTCACCGGCGGAGGTCTAACTCCCTCTCCGAGGTCAATTAGAGAGAGTGGGAGTTCTTGAAGAAATATCTTGGCCGTTTCAATATGGCCATGCTGGAAGTGGATCACCTTAACCATGAGGTGGCCATATCCGTCCTAGCGGGCGAAGTGTTAAAGGAGAGTGACTTTTACCTAGCGTTGGAGGTCAGCTACCCTCCGAACCTCTCCGATATGATGGCCCTGGCGAACAAGTACGCCAGAGTCGAGGAATCATGGAGGACTGCCCGCGCCGAGCTGATAAGGAAGAAGGAGTCTAAGGGCTCGGACAAGCACCGATCTGCCCGCCAGCCGAGCCCACCTCGCCGCCAGAGGGTTCCTCCGCCGCTACCGAGGAACCGCACCCGGAGCCCACCTAGAAGGTTCAACCGGTTCACCCCGCTTAATGCCCCAAGGGCGGAGATCCTCATGAAGATAGAGCATCAACTCCCTCGACCACCTCCTCTCCGAGGGAATGCGGCCTGGAGAGACCCCACCAAATATTGCCGCTACCACCGGGACCATGGCCACGACACCGAGGTGTGCTGGCAGCTGAAGAATAAAATCGAGAGGCTCATCAAGCGGGGTAGGCTGGACCAATTTAGGAGAGCGCCAGAGCCAAGGAATGGGCGTGACCGCCAGCCCGAGCCCCAACAGCCTCCTCCTTCGAATCCTTTGGTCGTCGGCCACATCAATGTGATCGAGGCGTCGATAGTCCGTCGAGCTGGCGGGACGATGAAGAAGGTTCAGTGCCAAAGAGAGTGCAGACTAATGAGCTCTCCTTCTCTGACAATGACCTCCATAAGATATAGTTACCACATGATGATGCATTGGTTGTATCCCTCAATTTGAACAATTATGATGTAGACCGGATCCTTATTGATAGTGGGAGCTCTGTTAATGTTTTGTATCTCGATGTGTTTGTGAGGATGAAATTGCTCATGGAGAATCTCGAGCCATGGACTCCACCCTAATGGGGTTCACCGGCGATGTTATTACCCCAGAGGGGGTCGTAACCTTGACGGTCCGCGCGGGAACTTGGCCTCGTGCTGCCACTATTCACACAGATTTTCTGGTGACCAAACTTCGGTCGCCCTACAATGCAATCATTGGAAGACCTGGCCTGATGTCCCTTGGAGCTGCTGTCTCCATCCCGCATCTAGCAATGAAGTTCCCTACCGGATGGGGAGTGGGAGCAGTTTGAGGAAACCAAGCTATAGCTCGGCAGTGCTTCGTCACCAGCATTCAATCCAAACTGCCCGAGGTTGATGGGCTAGATGCTCGGGAGGACTTTGCCGAGCAATGAGGAGAACCAGCCGAAGAGCTGAAGGAGGTACCGCTGAATGAGGCTCAGCCTGACCAAACCATAAGGATCGGGTCACTGTTGAGAGGGAAACCTCGGTTGGAGCTGATCGACTTTCTCCGAAGGAATGCTGATGTCTTCACTTGGTCCGCTTCTGATATGCCGGGAATCAGCCCAGACGTTCTCATCCACCGTCTTAATGTGAACGAGATGTCCCGGCCCGTGAAGCATAAGAAAAGAAGCTTCGCTCCTGAGTGACAGAAGGCAATTGAGGAAGAAGTTGACAAGCTCATCAAGGCAAATTTCATTCGGAAGGTAAACTATCCCAACTGGCTGTCAAATGTTGTCATGGTGAAGAAGTCAAATGGTAAATGGCGGATCTGCATCGACTTCACCGACCTCAATAAAGCATGCCTGAAGGACAGCTTCCCTCTCCCTCGGATCGACCAGCTCGTGGATGCTACTTCAGGTCATCAGATGCTGACCTTCATGGACGCATATTCGGGCTATAACCAAATCTGAATGGTGCTCGAGGATGAAGAGAAGACCACCTTCATAACCGACCGAGGTACTTATTGTTACCGTGTCATGCCTTTTGGTCTAAAAAATGCAGGTACTACTTACCAAAGGCTAGTTAACAAAGTCTTCAAGGAGCAAATCGGTCGAAACATGGAGGTATATATTGACGACATGCTGGTCAAAAGCAAAGAAGCATCCCAGCACATTGAAGATCTCTCTGAGAGCTTCGCAACGCTCCGAAATATCGGATGAAGCTCAACCCAACTAAGTGCGCCTTCGGTGTCAATTCTGAGACGTTTCTGGGCTTCATGGTTTCTCAGCGAGGCATTGAAGCCAATCCATAGAAAATTCAAGCCCTTTGGCAAATGGCGCCCCCAGCGTCCGTCAAAGAGGTCCAGCGCCTAACTGGTAGGATCATGGCCCTCAATTGCTTCGTGGCTCGGTCGGCTGAGAGATGCCTTCCTTTCTTTAAAGCTCTCCGATCAGCCAAGAATTTCCAATGGTCTCTCGAGTATCAGAAATCGTTCGAGGACCTCAAGAGATATCTCGGCTCTCCACCCCTCCTCAGTAGTCCGAATCCGGGAGAAATGTTGTTTCTGTACTTGGCGGTTTCAGAAGGCGCAGTTGGCTCAGTATTGGTTAGATAAGAGAACAAGACCCAAAAGCCGATCTATTATGTCAGCAAACTGCTCCGAGACGCCGAGACAAGATACACCCGGATCAAGAAGTTGGTTTTGGCCCTGGTAACGTCGATTCGGAGGCTGTGACCGTATTTTCAGGCACATTCAATGACGGTCCTAGCCAACCAACCCATTAAGGCGGTGGTTCATTGTCCGAAGACGTCAGGGAGAATGACTAAATGGGCCGTCGAGCTAAGCGAGCATGACATCCGATACCAACCTCGCCCGGCCATCAAAGCCTAGGTTCTAGCTGATTTCCTCCTCGAATGTACCATCCCGGAGGATGGCTCCACTCCGGACTCCTCCGAGCACCCGAGATCAGATGCCCTATGGCTGCTCCACGTTGATGGATCGTCTAATGCCAATGGCTCCGGCGCTGGCTTAATCCTCACCAGCCCAGAGGGGGCGATCTTCGAGTACGGCATTCATTCTCCTTCCCAGCCTCCAATAATGAAGCCGAATATGAAGCTCTGCTCGTTGGACTCCGAATCGCTCGCGGCCTTAAAGTGAAGAAGCTGAATGCCTTTACCGACTCTCAGTTGGTAGCCGGTCACGTGCGGGGCGAGTTCGAGGCCCAGGAACCGAACATGATTTGGTATCTCCAATAGGTGCGGGACTTACTTTCCCACTTCTCTGAATTTGAAGTCATCCAGATCCTAAGATCCGAGAATGCCCGTGCCGATCTATTGTCCCGACTAGCAACTATGGAATCGATGGATTCCGAGCAGAAGTTTTCCCTGGAGATTCTGGAAAAGCCTAGCATCATGGAGGCTGACCGAGTGATGCAGGTCGAGGCCGAACCATCCTGGTTTGACCCCATATTAAAGTATCTTAAAGAAGGGTTGCTCCCAGCCGACCAAAAGGAAGCAAGGAAGCTGAAATTGCAAGCCACCCACTATGTGTTGATCGATGACCAGCTGTATAAGCGATCCTTTTCCATGCCACTACTCAAGTGCCTTCGCGCATCTGAAGCTGATTATGCTCTTCGGGAAGTGCATGAGGGAATCTGCGGCAACCATCTGGGGAGCCGATCCTTATGCCATAAGGTGCTGCACCAGGGGTATTATTGGCCCACCATGCAAAAAGATGCTGACGATCTCGTTCGAGCTTGCGATCCTTGTCAGAGACATTCCAACATCCAGAGGCTCCCCTCCGCCAGTTTGGTCCCTATTTCCTCCGCTTAGCCCTTTGCTAAGTGGGGCATGGATATTCTTGGCCCTTTTCTCTCACCACTGGACAGAGAAAGTTTTTGTTTGTCGCCATCGACTACTTCACTAAGCGGGTGGAGGCCGAGGCAATTGCCCAGATAACCGAAGCTCGGGCCAGGGACTTCGTGTGGAGATCCATTATTTGTCTCTTTGGCCTTCTGCATACCATTATCACCGACAATGGCAAGCAGTTCGACAACCCAAAGTTCCAAGGTTTCTGTGAGGAGCATGGGATCTGCCACCGCCTTACATCGGTAGGGCATCCGCAAGCCAATGGAGAAGCCGAGGTAACTAACTGGACCCTGCTTCAGGGGATCAAGGCTCAGCTTACCAGAGCCCGGGCAGATGGGCGGACGAACTTCACCATGTCCTATGGGCCAACCGCACCACCCAGAGAATCCCCACTGGCGAGACCCCATTCTGGATGGCCTTCGGCATGGAAGCTGTCATCCCCGTTGAAATAGGACTTCCTTCTCCACGGGTGGAGAGCTACTCGGAGGAGGCTAACGACGAGCAGCTCCGCACCAATCTCGACTTGGTAAAAGAAATCAGAGAGAAAGCTCGAATCAGGGTAGCTGCATTTCAGCAAAGAGTGGCTCGCTATCATGCCTCCAGAGTCAAAGGAAAATCTTTCTCGCTCGGCGACCTTGTCCTCCGGAAAGCATCCGTCTTCAAGCCACTGGATCAAGAAAAGTTGTCCCCGAATTGGGAAGGCCCCTATCAAGTGGCGGAAGTTGTCGGACCCGGTACCTACAAGCTTCAGGATCTGAACGGGAAATCCATTCTCCGGACGTGAAATTTGGACAATCTCTGTATATACCACTAATAGGGTACGCTTTCTATAGACTTGCCCCATTTACAGCTTTAGCAACAGTTCCTATTATCCACGACATGATCGCTACAATCATTTTTCTGAAAAGTCATAATGAAAAATGGATGTTACTTACCCATTCTCGGCATGACCGAGCTATCTCCTTGAGTAGTGAGGTCCCCACACCTCGGCTGGGCCGAGTCCTATTCAACCAAGACTCGGTATGGTCGAGCACCCTCGGTACGGCTGGGGGCCAAGTGATCTTCAAAACTTTGGCCAGATTCAGGCAGCTTATAAGTCCCGGCCGGACCAAATGGTGAAGAAACTTCGATCGGATTCGGGCAGCTTACAAGCCCCAGCCGAACCAAATGATGAAGAAACTTTGGCTAGATTCGGGCAGCTTACAAGCCCCGGCCGGACCAAATGATGAAGAAACTTCAGCTAGATTTAGGCAGCTTACAAGCCCCAGTCGAACCAAATGATGAAGAAAACTTCAGCCAGATTCGGGTAGCTTACAAGCCCTGGCCGGACCAAATGGTGAAGAAAACTTTGGTCAGATTCGGACAGCTTACAAGCCCTGGCCAAACCAAAGGGCGAAAAAACTTCGACCGGATTTGGGCAGCTTACAAGCCCTGGCCGGTGCCAAAATGTAAAAGCCTCGGACAAAGCCGAAGTGCATTGCTTATTAAAAGCCTCGGTTAAAGCCGAAGTGCATTTCTTATTAAAAGCTTCGGCCAAAGCCGAAGTGTGTTGCTATTAAAAGCCTTGGCCAAAGCCGAAGTGCGTTGCTTATAAAAGCCTTGGCCAAAGCCGAAGTACGTTGCTTATTAAAAGCCTCAGCCAAAACCGAAGTACATCACTTAAAAACCTCGGCCAAGTCCGAGCGATGAAAATAAACGTTTTGAAGATAGCAGCAAGCACAAAAGTTGCAAAAATTCCTCTTTTCATTCATCATTAAAAAAGGACAATAAGAAAGGAAAGAAAAAGGTACATGAGCCCTCACTGAGGCTTATCGTCTTCTTTGGGCATTGTTGAGCTCCCCCCATGCCGCTAAGCTGACTCGGCAATCTGTCGTTGGAGGGATGCTACTTGCCCCTTCAGTCGGCTATTGGCCCGACAAAGGAGCTTGATTTCTCTCATAGAAATAGCCAAATATCGCTCAACCGCCCTCTGAAGTCGTTCGTGGTCTGCGAACAGTGACGCCAAGACCTCCCCGTCGAAGGTCACCGTAGGGCGGCCCCTATGGTGCCCCTCGTGGCCACTATCGCTGCTACCTGGTGCTCCAGCAGATCTCCCTCCATCCTCAGAAGCCATCCTGCTATCCTGAGTTTAGGGAGGCCAACAAGAGATGTGATTAACAATGGCATCCCCCATCTGTATTTAAACTACTACTGGCGAGTATTTCGATCGCCCGGGCCATTAATTTCAACTCGTGGAAACTCGCCATGCGTGCTCGTGGAAAACGAAGAGTTCCATCCCTCGTCGAAGAGGATCATTAATAACATTGAGGCGCTCAAGAAGCTCCCTTTTTGGGACTAGACTCCCTTCGGTCTGCCGGACCCTTTCGAAGTAAATGTTCTCAAAAGTCTGCCAGACCCCCTTTAATTGAATGTCCTTGAAATTCTGCCAGACTCACTTGAATTAGGTATCCTCGAAAAAATGCGGAGAAAAGGAAAAATTGCATCAGCAACCAACACTAGAGCAACATGGCTTTCCCTCTTCGAGAATGATCGATTTACAGGCTTCGGGCGCCCCCTCCATCGCTTGGGTAGCCCCACATCCTCTTTGGCCATCAGCGCCTGAATTTACAGTTGCAGTAAGGGCCAAGTAAAATATGTTCCTTATGAAGCCTCAACCAAACCGAGCAATACATTATCGGATACCTCGGCTAAGCCGAGCGATATATTCCCTAATGCCTCGTGTCATATTATTCGAAGTCTCAGCCGAACCAAGGAGCACAACCTGAAACTTCGGCCTGATTGGGCAATCTCCCAAATACCTCGACGTCACTCGGGCACCCTATGATACTTCGTCAGAAGTAAGCAACCTCCTTCTACTCAACAGTAAAGATATACCTGCTTCGTTCTGCAAACGAGATCATGCTTATCGCATGAGTCCACAAGACCGCCCAGGTCTACCTCTGACCCAAACAGGGATAAATTTTTTCCTCCACTGAGGACCAAACATTGGTCTTAGCAAAAACAAGGTAGCAAGAACACTGCCGAAATATGCTATGACACAAAAAGCATGATATGTGAATAGTAACTCTCAAACACAATCATATCGAAAAAGAAGCAGGTGCTAAAAGAAGAAAGAATAAAACTTTCTTTATTTCTTCATCAATGAACAAGAGTTACAACCTCCTAAGAGGCGTTACAAGTGCATCATGGCACAGGAAATAAAGACAAGCAAATAGCTTGGCCGGACTGCTTCATTCAGCTTCGGTTAATAATGATGTTTCGGCATCTGATCCGAGAAATCAGATAAACCAGTCAGCTCGTCCTGAACCACTGGTTAAGGCCAAATAGCGAAGCCGGCCTCCCGCGGGTCCTCTGGATGAGCCAAGAGACCCAAGAATAGAAAGAAGACCTGTGGACGCCGATGCTGGGGAGACATTCCCCCTAGGTGGAATGCTGGGCTGCTAGGTCACTGACCGATCGTGAAAGATAGGAGACCAGCAGACCCACACTGCTGTTAACTCCCTCTTCACATGGCAAAAGATTTCCCATAGGGGTAAACTGAGAATCTAGCCCGAGGGAGAAGGAAAAGTCTATCCTTACCATGGGGATATGCATGCTTTGCATTTCCGACGGTCCCCATGGCAAGTGATAAAGGACACACAGGGAGCGCATACATGCGCTCCCCATATGATCTCTGCGGACCTTCCGTGCGCTCTCTATATGATCTCCAAAATCCTTTCTCGAGGACGGTCTACTCTTCAGCAGCTCCTTCATCACCCCAGCTATCCGAGGGAAGTCGACTTGCAAAAGAAAAACTCAGTCTCTCCACTCTCAATCTCAATACACAGACATCATGAGAACTTTCACAGGAGAACAAAGTCTTGGGAGATAGCCTAACACGGCCCGTTCCCTCCAATTTATAGGCAAATAAGCCCCCGAAATTTGAAACAGCATACCCCATTGCTACGTGGAAGGGCAGAAGAAAAGAATTATTTCCTGGAGCATGCCAAATGCATTTCCCAAGCTGTGACGAAAGGCAAGGGATCTCCCCCTAATCTCGAATCGAAAACCTTAAATGCATGAGATTAGCTACAGGTCATTGAGATACGGGCAGGCCTGGGAAATTCCTCCAAAAATGATGTCATCCAATGGCGATCGATTGCTTGTCACGTACGCTAAAAGGACCTGCATTAGAAAAGACCAACGAAGTAAATGCCCCTGACAAGGGCGAGATACTCTTCAACAAAACCACTTCTTGTACCTCGGCTGAAAGCATGCCCATTTCTCCACTTCGGGCAAGCTGAACTATCTAACCTCGGCTCTAACCAGGATACCCCTGCGATTCTTAGCCATTTCAAGTCGAACTATCCAATACTTTGGCAGGACGAACTCCCTTACCCGCTCCGAGCGAGATCAAAACTATATTCCTCGGCAGCGCCAGGCCATTCTATACCTCGGCCCCGACCGAGACGTTTATTAAATCTGAACCTGACCAACCTAAGAGCACGAATGAGTCATAATTGTTCACAGCCTAAAGAAAACTTGAGATAAAAGATCGGCCAAAAAGGCAAACAAGTGGAGGCAAAAGACCCGTTCATTGAAAATTTCGACCAGACTACAAATCCGAGAAGCAAAAAATACATGAGTGACCCTCAAGGATTAGGGGCCAGATCGGTTCCAGAAGCATCTTTGGTAACATTCGGGGGGGCTTGACTTGTTTCGCCCACTTCAAAAGTCATTGTTCCCTTCGCGGTGAGCTGAGAGTGTCCTTCAGGAGCCACAGCCTCACTAAACCCCAAAATAGCATCGAGATTAACGTCGGAAATATCTTCATACTCGGCTTCTTCAGCCCCCGGGATACAGGCCTCAAAGGGTTCAACGTCCAAAAAGGAGAGGTCCCATTCCTAATGCTTCCAAAATATTTTAGTTCGAGCCTCCTCCACGCAAAGCTGGAAAGCCTCGGCATAGGTCGCATCTTGTTCGCCCCGAAATAGGGCAAGCTGCCCTTCAGCCTCAGCAACCTGGCCCCGAAGTAAGGCGACTCGCTCTTCAACTCAGCGACCCGCCCTTCGAGCTCCGAGCTCCTCCGATGACTCGACGCCAGTTCTCCTTGCAGGCTTTCTAGTTGACCTTGGCCCTCGAGTCTCGTCTTCTCTATCTGTCAGCACAGGGTTAGCCGGTGCAATAATAAGATAATAGGAAAAGTTAAGAGACGACATCGTACCTCTTCCTCCTACCGAGCTAATCTCCTGGTCAATTCCTCGACCTCACCGAAGGCCCTCAGCTTGTCGGCCTTAACCAGCTTGATCCTGTCCTTGAGGTCATTGATCCTCGACTGCCTACTGTTAGCTTCTTCCTTGGACTAGGAGAGCTCATCGTCGAGCTTGGCTATTTTCTCTTGAGGTCATGGATCTTCTCCTCCGTCTCGCCGAGCATTCTATTCAAGCGATTTCTCTCCTCGACAGCTTCTTTTTTCAGCCTGTCTCGACTCTCGTCAAACTATTTTTTAACGGTCTCCATTTCTCCAGCATGCCTAGATTTGATCTGCGATAGCTCCAAGCATACTTCGTCATACCTCGTCTGGAGCCCGCACAGCTCCTCAACTTCAAGCCTCAACTTGGACGCGTCATCGAGGGCACCTGATGCAGTCCCCTCACCCTCACCAAGTTCTCATTAGCAACGTCCAAAACCCGCTCAAGTTTGTCAAACGCTCTGCTCGCAATCTGAGCTTAGTGCTGACTTTCTTAGCCTGGGCACTGGCCCCTGCTGCCAGATTCAAGTGCCAGCATAGCACCCTAGTGATCAAAGCACTCTGTGAAATGAAACACAGATAAGAAAGCACAATCAAGTCAACCTAGAAGGCACCCATTGCTCTGGAATAGCAACTTACCCGAGAAGCATAGGACCTAGCGAGCCCCATAAGGGCGGAGTTATCAATTTCAGGGAGAAGATGGACATCCTTCACCACATTCCGCTGACCAAACACGGCATCGATGAGGTCTAGGTCCATAAATTCATTTGTCGAAGGACCCGCACCTGGATACAATGCCAACCTCATCAGGGCAGCGAACGCCGCCTCGATGGCCGGATCCAAACCACCGGGCTGCCTGTCCGAAGGACCAGGCCGGGTGTTCTAAGGCTGAGAAGCTTTCAACCTTCTAGCCTCCTTCAGCAAAATTCTGGCCTAAGATTCCTCGGGTACCTCGGCCAGCCCAGGCACCAATTTTTTCGAAACCTCGATGAGAGAAGCTTCAACTGGAAGATTCTTATCTCGTCCTCTCTCCTCGTCCGAGGTTTTCTCCTCGATCTCCTTGGCAATCACAATCGCTCCCTCCTGTTCTCCCACCGAAGCTAGAGACATCTTCTCTCTCGGGGAAGGAACCCCCAGGATACCGACCTCTGCCGAGCCTGGAAATAATTCATCACCAGGAGAAGGGACTGCCGGATGAGCCCACGAAGCCTCATCCGAGCTATCCACTATCTCCACCACCAAAGGACAAGGGATCTCAGCAACCTTCCCAGAGTCCTCCTCTGCTCTCTGCTCTCTGCTCCTCCGACATGGCTATCGCTTCTTCCCCCAATTGAGGGAACCCCTCTCTCACTATCGGCTCTCCCACATCCTCTTTCATTGATGGTAAGGAGTGCGGGCTAGCCTTGACTCGCCTAGCCTCCGGCGAGTGCTCTTCAGAAAGACGGACCTTCTTCTCAGGCTTACGCCTCTCCACACTACTAGTTCCTCTCAGGCGCTTGCCCAACTCCTTCTTTTTACGGTCTGTTAGTGCAGATCTCTTGGCTGTAAGGGCAGTGGGTGAATAATCAGTGTTGGCCCAAATGGCAACCCAAGAGGGGGGGTGAATTGGGTTCTTAAAAATTTAAGACTTTTTAACTTTAATTGATTAGTTAGCAAGATGTGCAAGTGAGAGGCTAACTAAAAGCAATACACAAGCAAATAAAGAGAGATAGAGAAAGAGAAAATATGGCACGGCAAACACAAGATAATTTTATAGTGGTTCGGTGCAACCAACACCTACGTCCACTCCCAAGATTCACTTGGGTCCACACTATAATCTCTCTAGATTACAGCCGAGTTGTTTTCCAAGCTCACAACTCAAACTTGTTGTTTTCCGGGTGCACAACGAACCCAGCTGGTTTTAACTCGGGCTTACCAGCACAAAACCCTACACGTTGTTTTTCACGGGCTCACAACTAACCCAACACAAGCACTCCGGCTTGTAACGAGGTATACCAACCTCCACTGATTCAATCCACTGATTGAATCAGCAAACAATAGAATAAAAGTGTTTGAACAATGAAATGCTCCCCTTGAGCAAATATACAAATGAAGTACAAAAATAAAGGTTAGAAAAGCCTGATTGTATTGCAGATGGTAGTGGCTTGGCTTTCTTCCTTCTTCTCTTAACTCCTCTTGAAGTGTTGAATCACGCCTCAGCAAGATTCTTGACCGTTGAAGACTTTGGAGTTGAGATGAAGCTTTTTCCTCTTTTGAAAATCCTCCGATTTGACCTTTGAAATGCTTGTGGATTTTCTTTTGACTCTTGTGGATTGATGAGAAGGAGCAGACGAAACTTCCACTTGGATTTCACTCCTTTTGAATCACTCTCCTTTGAGCTAATGATTTTTCCAATATGCTCTGTTTTTCCCTCTTTTCAAAGATATTCTTTTCTCTCTTTGATTTTCTCTTTTTTTGATTTGAAAAGAGCTCCTCTATTTATAGAATCTGCAAAAATATATCCGTTAGAGACAAGGAAAAATAGCCGTTATTCAAAAATCTTACCGTTGGGGCTGATGTGTCATCGTTAAAAATCGCGCCCAGATTTCGTGGAGTCGACTCGAGCTTTGTGGGAGTCGGCTCGAAGTCGATTACCAAAATAGAAACTTTAGGGGTCGACTCGCGAGGGAGTCGACTCGAGAAGTGCTCAAAAATGGTTTCTGTGTCTGAGCGGAGTCGGCTCGCACAGTCAGGAGTCGGCTCGCGAATCAGGGGTCGACTCTTGAAAACCAAGGGTCGACTCGAAACAGTTTGGGGAGTCGACTCGGAAACCCTTGAGTCGGCTCGGGAGCGATACAAAAATCAGAAAAATGTTCTGATTGACTTTAAAACTTGTCCCAATTAAATTTAAATATAAATTGACTTGAATAAATGATTTATGGATTCAAGACTTTCAAGAATTCATTGATTATCTAAAAATTTTTTTGAAATCTTTAAAAGCTTGAAACTTCTTTTTTCTAATTGATTCAAAACTCATTGAATATAACCATTGATAGTCATTCCTTTCAATTTGAATAAGCTCAAGGTTTTTGATAATAAACTCATTGTTTCTTTAAGGTACTCATGGCTTTTGGAAATCATCAAAATCAATAAAGTTGGGGCAATTATGTTTCAATAATTTCTCAACAATCTCCCCCTTTTTGATGATGACAAAAACATTGAGTATATGCATTATAAAATTGAAAAATTTGTGATCCAAAATCAACTTTTGTGTTCATGGAAAGGCTCCCCCTCAATGAGGTAGCTCCCCCTATGAACCTTAATTTATAATTAAAATTTAAATTCAAAAACTTAAGTTAATTCAATTCACAATCTGCATATACGATTAAATATAAAATCTCTCCCCCTTTTTTGTAATCAACAAAAAGGTTAGGCATCATTCATTCATTCAATTATATCAATTTCATAAGCATTCAAAGATATTCAATACTCATAATTGAAAGAACATAACTTTCTCATTACTTCAAAAGTACATCAAATTACATCAAAATGTAAAAATTCATCAAAGTTCAAAAAGAAAAAAACTTCTAGTACAATCTAAAGGATCTAGAAATCAAACATCATTTCTTGTAAGTGTAATTACCATCCTTTTGAGATTTTTAAAGCTTGTGATCAACTGCAGCATCAATATCTTAAGATTGGTTCAAAGATATCTTGGATCCATTATTCCTTAAGTCTTTCAAAATATTCTTAAGCTCACATTGAGTGAATATGAGTCTCAATCATTCTTCCTTTAATTCTCTCTTTCTCATTGAAATTTCATTTTTCCTTTGATTATCTTCAAAAAGATCTAAGTTGACATAACTGATCTGAAAAACAGAAGAAGATGAAGCCTGAGGTGGAGAGAAGCAGCAGGGCTCAGAGGCAGCAACAGAAGGTCCAAGACCTCAGCTCCAATGTCTTCAACTCTGTCTCTCTAACATCTTCTTGACTTTTTCTTTCCCAATTACCATTCTTTCTTGAAACCCCATGCGATGAATAGTGGCCAAGAATAAAATCAGTATGTCTAAATTTTTTGGCTCACTATCACAAACAACCCTTGGCTTCTGAAATAACTAGTAAGATCATGCCATAGGGAAGACAGATTTCCTTTTCCCTCCACAATCTGCTATATACCATAAATCATCTGGGTAAGATTGATGGGCTTCCCTGAAACTACAGCATCCATAACAAAATATCTCTCTCAGAACATAGTCAAATCTGCCGGTCTTGGGAAAAAGAATCCTGCTGCAGATGTTGTGAGCAATCTTAATTCCAAAGGCAGCTGACTAGCAAATACTTCTTCAAATCCTTCAAAATTTCTGTTCAATATCTAGTGAGGGCTGGAGATCTATCTTCTGGGCAAAGGTGGAAGGTCCAGAAGGGTAATTCAATAATCTAGATAGAATGAGGCAGTGAATTCAAACCAATCCTCTAACTTGCTCACCAGCCATCATCTCCTCTAGTCAAATTTCTGTAAAACTCTTTAACCAGAGCAGGGTAGGTGGGACAGTCCAATGAACATATTTTCTCAAATCCCATTTCTCAACTGTGACCTACAAGAATCCCTCATTCTCAAACAATTCAAAATCAACCTTCCTTCCTGTGGTAAATCCTACTGGCAAATGATCTACCTGAGGAGTAGTGGCAGTGGAGCAGGGAATCACTCGAAGAGGAAGCAGAGAAGATCCGGAGACGGCTCGCGGACGGGTCGTCGCACGGTCTTCTTCCTCTTCAACCGGCAACTACTAGCTCCACGGGTTTTGGGTGCCATTGATCTTGGAATGATTGTTAAGGTTTTTGGAAGATTTTGGAAGGTTTGGAGGGTTTTGGAGGGTTTTGATTTGGAAGATTAGAATGATCGTGGGTCGACTCGTGCCCTAAATAAAGACTGGGACCACGTCGAGTCGACTCGCGCAAAGTGTGGAGTCGGCTCGGGAAGTCACAGAGCACAGACACGATCTCGAGTCGACTCGCTCAGAGGAGGGGTCGACTCCTGAGTTTCAGCAGAAACTCGAGTCGACTCCGATACTCTCGAGTCGGCTCCGAGACCATTTCAGAGAAAAATTTTTCAGAGTCTGAAATGAGTCCGGAATTTGATCTTTGAGTATGATTAAAAATCATGGATTTTGAGAGATCAAATTGATATGAGTTCTAGATAAAATTTCCTTAAGATTTTGAGAATTTGAAAGAACTCTAGATATATTTCCTTAGAGGTTTCAAAATTTATTCAAAAGGTTACAAATTCCTAACTCTCCTCTAAGATAACAAAATCTTTCTTCATTTAAAGGTTTAGTGAATATGTCAGCTAATTGTTCTTCAGTGTTTACATAATCTAAACAAATTTCATCATTAGCTACATGTTCCCTTATAAAATGATATCTAATTTCTATGTGTTTTGTTCTTGAGTGTTGAATTGGATTTTTAGTTAAGTTGATTGCGCTAGTGTTATCACATCTTATGGGTGTTTTATCAAGTGTGATACCATAGTCTTCAAGTTGTCGCTTAATCCATAGGATTTGCGCACAGCAACTTCCAGCTGCTACATATTCAGCTTCAGTAGTTGATAATGCAACTGAATTTTGCTTTTTGCTAAACCATGTGATTAAGTTACTTCCTAAGAAATGGCATGCACCACTTGTGCTTTTCTATCTAATTTACATCCAGCATAATCAGAATCTGAATATGCAATTAGGTTTAATGTGGAGTCTCTAGAATACCATAAACCTACATTTTTAGTTCCATTTAGATATCTTAAAATTCTTTTAACAGCTATTAAATGTGATTCTTTAGGTTCAGATTGAAATCTAGCACATAAACATACTGAAAACATAATATCTGGTCTACTTGCTGTTAAATAAAGAAGGGATCCGATTATACCTCGATAATACTTTTGATCAACCTTTTTACCTTCTTCATCTTTGTCCAGCTTGCATGAAGGACTCATTGGAGTTCCGAGGGGTTTCATTGTTTCCATACCAAACTTTTTGAGTAGTTCTCTTGTGTATTTGGTTTGGTTGATAAAGATTCCCTCTTTGCTTTGTTTGATCTGGAGTCCAAGGAAGAAGTTGAGTTCTCCCATCATGCTCATCTCGAATTCTCCCTGCATCAACTTTGCAAATTCTTGACAAAGAGAATCGTTAGTAGCACCAAAAATAATGTCATCTACGTATATTTGTACTACAAGTAAATCTTTACTTTTTCTTTTCAAAAACAAAGTTTTATCAACATTTCCTCTTGTAAAATCATTTTCTATTAAGAATTTACTTAACCTATCATACCAAGCTCTAGGTGCTTGTTTCAAACCATATAAAGCTTTGTGCAATTTAAAAACGTGATTTGAAAACTCGTGATCTTCAAAACCTGGTGGTTGTTCTACATAAACTTCTTCATTTATAAATCCATTTAAAAATGCGCTTTTTACATCCATTTGAAATAAGTTAAAATTCATATGACATGCAAATGCAAGTAATAGCCTAATGGCTTCTAATCTAGCTACAGGTGCAAAGGTTTCATCAAAATCAATACCTTCCTCTTGATTATATCCTTTAGCAACCAATCTAGCTTTGTTTCTAATTACAATGCCATTTTCATCTAGTTTATTTCTAAAAACCCATTTTGATCCTATTACTGAATGATTTTTAGGTCTTTCAACTAAAGTCCAAACATTATTTCTTGTAAATTGATTTAGTTCTTCTTGCATTGCTAACATCCAATTATTATCTTTTTCAGCTTCTTCTATAGTTTTAGGTTCAATTTGTGATACAAATGCAAGATGATTACTAATATTTCTCATATATGATCTAGTTCTTATTCCTTGAGATGGATCGCCTATAATCAATTCCTTAGGATGACTATGAGCATATCTCCAGTCTCTTGGAAGATCTATATCATTATGATCAATATTGACATCATCGTCCTTATGTGAATCATCATCTTTAGCCTCTTGTTCATGATCAGAAGATACTTCAATATTAAGTTTTTCAAGATCTTTTTCAATTATGTTTGTATCTTCCTCATCATCAATCTTTTCAGATCCAGTTGCTAAAGATTCATCAAAAACTACATGAATGGATTCTTCAACTACTAAGGTTTTCTTGTTAAAGATTCTATATGCCTTACTAGTTGTTGAATAACCTAGAAAAATTCCTTCATCAGATTTAGCATCAAATTTTCCTAAGTTGTTTTTACCATTATTATGAATGAAACATTTACATCCAAATGCATGAAAGTATTTTATATTTGGTTTTCTTTCATTCCATAATTCATAAGGTGTTTTCTTTAATATTGGTCTTATTAAAGCTCTATTTAAGATGTAACATGCTGTGTTAATTGCTTCCGCCCAAAAATACTTTGGTAAGTTGCTTTCGCATAGCATGGTACGGGCCATGTCTTCTAGAGTCCTATTTTTCTTTCAACTACACCATTTTGCTGTGGAGTCCTAGGGGCTGAAAAATTATGATTAATTCCATTTTCAGAACAAAAACTTTCAAATAAGTGATTTTCAAATTCTGTTCCATGATCACTTCTTAGAGATACTATAGTAGTGTTTTTCTCATTTGTGACTTTCTTGAAGAATTTCAGGAATATCGAGAAAGTCTCATCTTTGTGAGCTAAAAACATTACCCAAGTATATCTAGAATAATCATCTACAATCACTAGACCATATTTCTTTCCTCCTAGACTTGTGGTTCTAGTTGGTCCGAAAAGATCCATGTGAAGTAGCTCTAGTGCCCTAGAAGTTGAAACAATGTTTTTAGATTTGAAAGAACTTCTAGTTTGTTTTCCAAATTGACATGCATCACATATTTTATTATTTTCAAAATCTAGTTTAGGTAATCCTTTAACTAAATCCATTTTAATTAGTTTTGAAATAAGGTGTGTGCTTGCATGACCTAATCTACGATGCCACAACCAACTAATTTCATTTATGTTAGCATTGTCAGCAATTAAGCAATGATCACTCAAAGATAATTTTTCTAATCAACCAAGTAAACATTGCCATGTCTATAACCAGTAAATACAATGCTATCATCAATAGAATTAGTTACAGTGCATACAGAAGATTTAAATGAAACATTAAAGTTTTTATCACATAATTGACTTATACTTATTAGATTATGCTTCAAACCATCAACATAAAGTACATTATCAATAAATGTAGATGGAGTTATACGGACTTTACCAAGGCCCATAATTTGACCTTTACCGTTATCGCCAAACGTAACAACTCCACCTTTCTTTTCTTCTAGGGTGATGAATTCATCTTTGTCACCCGTCATATGTCTTGAGCAGCCACTATCAAGGTACCACTTTTTCTTTGATCTTTTGGCTACAAGACATTCCTGCAACATAATTTAAACTTTATGCTTAGGTACCCAAGCTTTCTTGGGTCCTTCATGGTTAGCAGCAACAAAAATTGTTCCTTTCGGAACCCATATTTTCTTAGCTTTAACATTTAACTTGTTGTTATTATTTAACGTTTTGCATTCAAATGATTTATGACCTTTTTCATTACATTTGAAACAAGTTATATTACTTTGGTTGGCTTTTATAAAAATATTCTTTAAAGATTTTTGTTTCCTTAATGTGTTATATCCTAAACCTGCTTTGTCAAAAACAGCTTTTTGACTATCTAAGATCATGTTAAGTTTAGTTGAACTTAAAGTGAATTTCTCAACAATGTCTTTATATTTTTTAACATCTTTCTTAAGAGAGTCATTTTCTTTAACTTGCTGTTCTTTATCTAAAGCTAAAGTTTCTAATTGATCTTTTAAATCTTTGTTGAGTTTTTAGTTTCAGATTTTAACAAATCTATTTCTTGATTAAGATTATCTCTTTCTTTGCTAAGTTCTTCTTTTTCATTAGTTAAGTTCTTAACTTCTAAAGCTAATTCATTTTTACTTTTAGCTAAGCTAATATTGTCATTTTTCAAAAACTTATACTTCTTTTTCAAGGATTTAAAATCAATCATAAGTTCATTGAAAGCCTCAAACATTTCATCAAATGTAAAGTCATCATTTGAGTTTTCAGAACTTACCTCATTGTCGTTGTCGTCGTCGTTGGCCATGAAGCAGATATTGGCAACTTCTTTTTGTTCATCTTCTTCGGAAGAAGACTCTTCACTATCAGTCCAAGTTGCCATGTATGCTTTCTTCTTTTTCTTGTAGGCCTTTTTCAGCAAAGGACAATCATATCTAAAGTGCCCTGGCTTTTTGCACTCATAACATACTAAGGGCTCTTTTTCTTTTTCTTTCTCCTTGTCCTTTCTCTTATCCTTTTCTCCTTCAATTCTTGCTCCAAATTTCTTTTTATGGAAGGGCCTTTTTCTCATAAACTTTCTGAATTTTTTGGCCAAGAGAGCAGTTTTCATCATCTTCATCATTACTTTCACTGCTGCTCTCTTCCATTTCTGCAGTCTTGAGGGCAAGTGTTTTCCTTCTTTTTGTATCCTCCTCAACATGCTGCTTCATTGTTAACTCGTGGGTCATTAAGGATCCTAGAAGCTCCTCTAAAGGTAATGCATTGAGGTCCTTTGCTTCTTGGATAGCAGTGACTTTTGCTTCCCACGATCTTGGTAGTGACCTAAGAATTTTGCGCACAAGATCAGCATTAGAATAAATTCTACCAAGACTTTTTAAACCATTCACAATATCAGTGAATCTAGTGAACATGCATGTGATGGTTTCAGTTTGTTCCATTGTAAACAATTCATATTTATGAACCAAAATATTTATCTTTGATTCTTTTACTTGGTTTGTTCCTTCATGAGTTATTTCCAACCTATCCCAAATTTCTTTTGCGGAATTACAAGTTGAGATTCGGTTGAATTCATTTGAGTCTAAGGAACAATATAAAATATTAATGGCCTTAGCATTTAGTTGTGCCATTCTCCTATCATTATCATTCCAATCCCTTTCGGGTTTAGGAACAATAGTGCCATCAATAAGTGTGTGGGTGTACTAGGTCCATTATTATTACTCCCCACAATTCATAGTCCGAAGCTTGAATGAATATTCTCATTCTAGCTTTCCAATATGAATAGTTGGTTCCATTAAATAAAGGAGGTCGATTCGTAGAATGACCTTCAGCAAAACTTGAACCAATTTGTGTTGCCATATGGATCTTTAGCCCTTGATCGTGAGATCAAATTCTAAATGAGCACTTGCTCTGATACCAATTGTTGGCCCAGATGGCAACCCAAGAGGGGGGGGGTGAATTGGGTTCTTAAAAATTTAAGACTTTTTAACTTTAATTGATTAGTTAGCAAGATGTGCAAGTGAGAGGCTAACTAAAAGCAATACACAAGCAAATAAAGAGAGATAGAGAAAGAGAAAATATGGCACGGCAAACACAAGATAATTTTATAGTGGTTCGGTGCAACCAACACCTACGTCCACTCCCAAGATTCACTTGGGTCCACACTATAATCTCTCTAGATTACAGCCGAGTTGTTTTCCAAGCTCACAACTCAAACTTGTTGTTTTCCGGGTGCACAACGAACCCAGCTGGTTTTAACTCGGGCTTACCAGCACAAAACCCTACACGTTGTTTTTCACGGGCTCACAACTAACCCAACACAAGCACTCCGGCTTGTAACGAGGTATACCAACCTCCACTGATTCAATCCACTGATTGAATCAGCAAACAATTAGAATAAAAGTGTTTGAACAATGAAATGCTCCCCTTGAGCAAATATACAAATGAAGTACAAAAATAAAGGTTAGAAAAGCCTGATTGTATTGCAGATGGTAGTGGCTTTGGCTTTCTTCCTTCTTCTCTTAACTCCTCTTGAAATGTTGAATCACGCCTCAGCAAGATTCTTGACCGTTGAAGACTTTGGAGTTGAGATGAAGCTTTTTCCTCTTTTGAAAATCCTCCGATTTGACCTTTGAAATGCTTGTGGATTTTCTTTTGACTCTTGTGGATTGATGAGAAGGAGCAGACGAAACTTTCACTTGGATTTCACTCCTTTTGAATCACTCTCCTTTGAGCTAGATGATTTTTCCAATATGCTCTGTTTTTCCCTCTTTTCAAAAGATATTCTTTTCTCTCTTTGATTTTTCTCTGATTGTTTTGATTTGAAAAGAGCTCCTCTATTTATAGAATCTGCAAAAATATATCCGTTAGAGACAAGGAAAAATAGCCGTTATTTGAAAATCTTACCGTTGGGGCTGATGTGTCATCGTTAAAAATCGCGCCCAGATTTCGTGGAGTCGGCTCGAGTAGTCTTCCAAATAGAAACATTTTAACTTTAGGGGTCGACTCGCGCGGGGAGTCGACTCGAGAAGTGCTCAAAAATGGTTTCTGTTGTTGAGCGGAGTCGGCTCGCACAGACAGGAGTCGGCTCGCAAGGTCAGGGGTCGACTCTTGAAAACCAAGGGTCGACTCGAAACAGAAAAACAATTTGGGGAGTCGACTCGGAAACCCTTGAGTCGGCTCGGGAGCGATACAAAAATCAGAAAAATGTTCTGATTGACTTTAAAACTTGTCCCAAATAAATTTAAATATAAATTTGACTTGAATAAATGATTTATGGATTCAAGACATTTTCAAGAATTCATTGATTATAAAATGTGTAAAAATTCTTTTTGAAATCTTTAAGCATAAGCTTGAAACTTCTTTTTTTCTAATTGATTCAAAACTCATTGAATATAACCATTGATAGTCATTCCTTTCAATTTGAATAAGCTCAAGGTTTTGATAAATAAACACATTGTTTCTTTAAGGTACTCATGGCTTTTGGAAATCATCAAAATCAATAAAGTTGGGGCAATTATGTTTCAATAATTTCTCAACAATCAGACCGAGATATACTCGCTCAAGTGAAATCAATGGAAGGGAAAAAGAAAAAGACTTACCATGTACGTCGAAAGGGCTAAACCCGACGGCGAAAAGAGCCTCCTCTGATAGTAAGTCATTAGCCGAGAACATTCGGCCATCACAAAGGACCTCTAGGTCCTCCTTCTCCTGTTCGGATAGGGCTGGATATATTTCCACATCCCTGACAAAGCTCCCCCATCCCCGCGGAAAACCAGAGCCGATGTTCCCCTCGGTGATAAAAAATCGGACCTTCCACTCCTTTATGGACGACGGCTTATCCATGATCATCTTGAATGATTTCCGAGGTCCGATATAGGACCACTCTGAGTTCCTCCCGGATATCAGATGATAGCAAGCACGGAACAGGGGAAGAGTCGCTGTTACCTGAACCCGGCTGCACATTGAGATAAACCCGATGATGCTGCGCCAGCTATTAGGAGCCACTGTTGTCGACAGATATTGTAGAACCTCATGATCTCCTTTGCTAGGGGATGAAGGGGGAACCGAGGCCTGCCTTCAGGCTATCTTCATAAAGAAAGATCCACACTCCAGTTCTTGCGAGACCCTATGCTCGGGCTCCGGTAGCCGCAAGAGGATATCCGAGGGAATGCCATATTTCTGGCGTATTCTCTCCAAATCCTTAGCAACAATCTATGAAGCCATGTCGCTAGGACTCACCATGCTGTTGGTCGAAAGAAATGCCGAGCGAGGCTACAAAGGAAACAGGGGAACAAGATTCTTCAAGAAGAAACGAAAGAGCGCTGCGAACGGGAATGGCACTGTTACGACTTTGCTTTTCCCCAAAGGAAACCGCCCCAAAGAGAAGATAAGGCATCTTGATCGAAACACCCAGAACCGCCATCGCAATGCCATGAAAATCAAGATTTGATATGTGGCGCTTCCTCAACCGTTGCCCTAAAGAGACGGATCCCGTAAAGGCATGGAGGCCGCGCAACATTAATTAGGGCATCATTATGCAGGTTGTCAAATTCAAGCCCTTCCATTTAGATCTTGCCACCTAGAACTATACTCCCTACGCCCGAACCTATGCTTCGAACTAGGAAGTGGGGGGCATGTGTTGAGGGGTAAAATCACCATCTCGTTAATAATTATGCAAGAGGTTAGGATCAACCTTGAATTCTGGCTCTCACTCGTTGTGTGATGCCCGCTAGAAATGAGTCAACCGCTGTACCTCGGTCCTAGCCGAGCTATTCACCATGCCTCGGTTCTAGCTGAGCTATTTACCGTGCCTCGCCAGCCGAGCTATTTATCGTGCCCCGCCAGTCGAGCTATTCGCTATGCCCCGCCAGCCGAGCTATTCGCCATACCCGCCAGCCGAGCTATCCACCATGCCTCGCCAGCCGAGCTATTCACCATGCCTCGCCAGTCGAGCAATTCACCGTATCCCGCCAGCTGAGCTATTCACCGTGACTCGCTAGCCGAGCTATCCACAGTGCCTCGCCAGCCGAGCTATCCACCGTGCCTCGCCAGCCGAGTTATCCTTATACCTCGGTCCTAGTTCGAGTTATTCTTATGCCCCGGCCAGACCCGGGCACTCAAGCACCTCTGCGGAATCCAACGCGGGAGAGTTTAAATTCGTAAGATTTCAAACAAAAATTACACCCGAGAGTAGCCTAGAGCCCTGGAGCCTACACAATCACCGAATCTCAAGACATCAACTAGCTCTCCTAGCCGTCAATCCTCTAACCAACAAGATACGAATCTTACTGACATCATAACAAACTAGATTCGAATCCTAACGACTTTCGGACCCACGACGCCTCCAAGGAATCAGGTGATCCTCTATAAATATGACCATCTTTCGGCTTCTCAGGTATGCGCACTTGTTTATTGGCCCACTCTCCCTCTACCTCTGCTCACCCCTTTTCCGCCATTATCGCTCTGCTCAGAGCTCTCGAAGGGCCATCCTGGACAGACTCCTCAGCGAATGCCTTCTCCTCATATTTGTTGATCACTGATCTTCGCTGACTTGAGCGTCGGAGGGTCTTCCGCGGAGGGCCACCCTCAATGCCTCTCGCGTGAGGATTATTTTGCAGGTCCACCCAGAAGGGAGCCTACTCTGAAGCTCGATCGCGCCCGAGTCAGAGGATAGATTTTAGCAGCAATAATTCATATAGGCAACCAAACAACCCCTCCACGTGATCTCATTACTGATAATCTTAAACAGTAAGATTTTGATGATTTGCATGAATGTGTTCTCTCTCCCCTTGATATAAAATTAAATTCTTTGTCATTAACAGAATTAATCTAGGTTGTCTTCATGATGTCATCAAATAAGATTTTATTCGAAACATTAAATGATTTGTGTTTCAGTCAGACCAAATTGTAAATCTATAATTATGATATGAAGTGATGTTTCACAGGAGAGATTATTGCTGTTAAGAACTTGCATTTCAGTATTTGTTTTAACTCCATGCCAGATAATGTTTAACGGAAAACATAAATTATTTGGTTTTGTAATTAAATTGCTAGTTCTGAATTGTGACTTGTATATTTGGGCAAATGATGATTTGTTTCAAGTGACACCGATTTTTTTTTAAAAAAAAAAAATTTAAGTTAGGTTATGCTGATGTGGCATATATGAACTATTGCTTATTTGTCATTGTGGGGAACAATTGCAATTATGCTCATTTACACCGCAATGTTATGTTTAATTTCTTGTTTTACAGTGTCATTCTTTGTTAGGCTGTTGCAATATATGGTGTAATTGTTGCGATCATTCTACAAACTAAATTAGAAAGTGTGCCAGAATCTAAATATACGCTTCAGAGTCGCGATCTTTGCTTCTGGAATCGTTGTGGGCTTTGCAAATCTAGTTTGCGGGTATGTTATCATTCGAGTTTTTTAATCTGTATCAAGCGTTTTTTCCTGATAAAAGACAAGGTTCTGATTCATTTTAGATCAAAAATTGACAAAGTATATATCCTTGTTTACAGGCTTTGTGTGGGCATTATTGGAAGCAGTTGTGCGCTATCTGATGCTCAGAACTCATCACTCTTTGTAAAGATTTTGGTGATCGAAATTTTGGCAGTGCTCTTGGATTGTTTGGAGTAATCGTGGATTCATAATCATGTCAGCTCAAGCAACATGGCCGTTAAAGACGGCATGAACCAGCTATCATCAGAACAAAAGTGCCTTGGCTCTTCATTAATATTTCACTAGAGTTGGGGCTCGTGTACTGTACTTCAATCGTCATGAGGCTAGAATTAGCAGGATTGGCAGAATAAGTCTCCACCAGTTTCATGTCCTATGGCTGGAAATGCTTTTGGGTCAGGCTGGCCCAGTAAATTATATCAAGTTTAACAAGGGTAGGCAGCAATTTTTTTTAAGAAATCATAATCAGGAATCAGAAAGGGCGCTTCCAAGTGATAAAACCTGAATACGATTTGTTTTGTTTGTGACTGCATGAGTAGTTTTTCTGCCTCTCCTCCCTGCAGAGCAGCTGGTGATGGAAACTCAAACCTACAGCCACCTCATTGTCCAGGGCATGCACCTGAGGTTACTTCAGGGTTATTTGGATCTCATTATTACAACCACCTCATTTCGCAGGCCACCCGAGGTTTATTTGGGGTTGGTTATTTCAATCTCATTGCCGTAATCCTGGTTATATCTGGTCATTCTTGTAGGATGTGGAGGTTTTAATTTTCTTGAACTATCATACTAGAGCAGAATATAAGGACCATGCAAATATGAAATATAGACTACAAAAATTAGGGTCGAGATCGTCCAGAACCCCTTGCACACAATCTCCGTCTCCATCATCATCGTGATCTCCGTCGTCTCCTTGTGTCGACTCTTTTACGTTATTACATTTATAAGCATCCGTGGACAACCCCGGCCGATCGATCACCTCAGTGGCATGGCATCATGCTTCTCGCACAACGATCGAACTGATCTTGGCAATGGCAACCATTTCCTTGGCTCCGTGGCTGGAAGGAAATGGTGAAAAAAAATTAGAGAGATTTATGTAGGCAAAGCGGGTGGATCTTTGGATTCGGCTTGGTTTGGTAGTGTTGTTAAATATGAGAGGAAAAGAAAGAATTCCAGGAAGAAGAATAACAGGAACACAGAATTTTATTTTAAAATTTTCGGAAGAAGAGGAACTGGAACCTACATTCATTCAAAACCAGAAAAACATTTCAAATTAAACTTCAAAAGGATAACTAACCACTAATAATATGGTCCTACAAATAAGCCATGATCAGTAACTCTAAAACAGCCTAACTGCTTCCTAAAAACCAGGACAGCAACACCAGAATCAGCACATGGACATGTTTCAGTCCGGCACAGGGACATGTTTCAATCCTAAAGCATTTTCCTAACACTCCTCCTTGCTTTAGGAGCTGCAAACACCAATTTTCTTCTTTAAAAACTCAAACCTGCTCATTGGAAGTGGCTTTGTAAACAAATCTGCCAGCTGATCTTCAGACTTGCAGTAAACCAAAGTCACAAATTCTTCTTTCTGCACTTCTCTTAAGAAAAATAACTTGATGTTGAAATGCTTAGTTTTCCCATGAAACACAGGATTATGGGAAATAGCAATGGCAGCTTGGTTGTCAACAAAAATCTCAGTGCTTTGTTTCTGCTCCAGATTGAGATCAATTAAAATCTTCCTTAACCACAAAGCTTGATTAACAGCAGTTGTTGCAGCAACAAATTCTGCTTCAGCGGTGGATTGCGCCACAGTTTCTTGCTTTTTCGAGCTCCATGAGAAAACACTAGATCCAAGAGTAAAACAGTAGCCTGAAGTACTTTTCATATCATCAATGGAACCTCCCCAGTCACTGTCAGAAAAACCAATCAGCTTGAACTCCTTGCCTTTTGTGAATTTAATACCAAAATCACTTGTCCCTTTAACATATCGAATTACTCTCTTGACAGCCTTGAGATGCAATTCACTTGGACAATTCATAAATCTGGACAGAATACTTATAGCATTTAAAATATCAGGCCGTGTTGCTGTAAGATACATCAAGCAACCAATTAAACTTCTAAAGTATCTATCATCAACTTTATCAGCACCATCTTCCTTGCACAGCTTCTCCTTGTGATTCATAGGAGTACTTACTGCCTTGCATTCTTCAAGTTTAAACTTATTCAAAATCTCCTTGGCATACTTTTTCTGGCATATGAAGACTTCATACTCAGCCTGCTTAATTTCCATACCAAGAAAGAAGGTCATCAACCCGAGATCTGTTATTTCAAAAACCTTCATCATTTCTTGTTTAAACTCTTCAATTAGGCATGCATCATTTCCTGTCAATAAAAGATCATCAACATAAAGAGAAACTATCAGAATATTATTGTTCTGATTTCTAACATAAAGAGTTGCCTCAGACAAGCTTTTCTTAAAACCAAGGCTAAGCAAATGGTCATCTATCCTGCTGTACCAAGCTCTTGGAGCTTGTTTCAACCCATAAAGAGCCTTCTTGAGAAGAAACACCTTGTCCTCTTCTCCTTTCTTCACAAAACCTTCAGGCTGTTCAACAAAAATTTCTTCTTGCACAACCCCATTTAAAAATGCTGATTTTACATCAAGCTGATACACTCTCCAATTCATTTGAGCAGCTACAGCAAGCAAAAGCCTTATGGTGTCTAGACGAGCAACCGGTGCAAAGGTATCTGAGTAATCCATGCCAAAAACTTGAGCATAGCCTTTCACCACAAGTCTTGCCTTATGTTTGTTGATAGAGCCATCAGCATTTAGTTTAGTTCTATACACCCACTTGACTCCAATCACCTTTCTATCTTGAGGTCTTTCCACTAAAATCCACGTCTTATTTTTCTCTATCATGAACAGCTCCTCCTTCATTGCAGCTATCCACCTTTGATCCTTTTTTGCTTCTTCATAATCTGCAGTTTCACACACAGCAATGTTACACCTTTCATAAATGTCAGAGAGCAACCTAGTTCCTCTCACAGGAACTTCATCCACTGTTTCATTTTGCCAGTCTACTTCTTCTTCAGTATTAGTATCAAGAAACTTGAGTTTCAACTCTGTCAAGGTCTGACCCTTCTTTTCTGCATTGTCCCAGTCCCACTCTTTATCCTCTATAAAGTGAACATCCCTGCTAACAACAATATTTTCAGTTTGTGGCTGGTAAATTTTATAGGCCTTGCTGACAGTGCTATAGCCTATAAAAATGCCCGGTGATGCTTTTCTATCTAGCTTGTCACGTTTGCTCTGTGGAACATAAGTGAAACACAAACAACCAAATACTTTAAGAAACTTCAGTGATGGTTTGTAACCATACCAAACCTCAAATGGTGTTTGATCTTTTACTGCCTTTGTTGGGAGCCTGTTTTGAAGAAACACAGCCGTATTTGCTGCCTCTGCCCAAAACTTCTTTGGCAAATTTTTCTCATGTAACATGCATCTTGACATTTCCATGATGTATCTATTTCTCCTCTCACTAACACCATTTTGTTGTGGTATGTAGGGAGCTGTAAGCTGATGTTCTATGCCTGCTTCTTCACAAAACCGGTTGAATTCTTTAGAAGTGTACTCCTTTCCATTGTCTGATCTCACAGTCTGAATTTTGCAGCCACTTTCATTCTCAACTCTTGCCTTAAACTTCCAAAAGACTTGAGCTGCTTCAGATTTAAACTTCAAGAAGAATATCCAGCACATTCTAGTGAAATCATCAATGAAGATAATATAATAAAGACTACCTTTCAAAGAAGGTGTTCTTTGAGGGCCTGAGACATCCGTGTGAATTAATTGCAGCTTCCTTGAAGCTCTGCCAGTTGCCTTTGAAAATGGTTGTCTATTGAGCTTGCCAAATTGACATGCCTTGCAGCTTGGAATTTGATCTTCAAATTCTGGAAGATCTTTTACTATCATCTTGGACTTCATTTGCAGCAGCCCTTGATGGTGATAATGCCAAGCCTTTTGTGCCAAACTTCTGTGATATTTTCCTTGACTGAAAAGACTATTTGCTCTTCCTCCAATGGATTTAGAGCAAAACTTTTACCTTTCATTCTGATTTTAAAAATATCATGATTGGCTGCATCTCTAATTAGACAATACTTGTCTTCAAAAACAACTTTAAAACCTTTTTCAATCAGTTGGCCAACACTCAACAAGTTTTGTTGAATTTCAGGAACAAAAAAAACATCATGAATCAGTTTTGTACCTGAACAGCTTGTTATTGCAACTGTTCCCTTTCCTTTGACTGAGATGTAATCTCCATTGCCGATTCTGACTTTGGTGATGTTGGTTGGCTTCAAATCTTTGAAAAGTTCCTTATCATTGGTCATGTGACTAGAGCAGCCACTGTCAATCAGCCAGCTTTCACTTGATTCACTGCCTGTGAGACATGTAGCCACGAATAATTGATCTTCTTCCTCTTGATCAGCAATTTGTGCTTCTTCACCTTGCTGCTGATTTTTGTTTTTGCATATGACAGCTTCATGTCCCATCTGATTGCATTTGCTGCATTTTGCATCAGGTCTCCTCCAACATTTGAAAGGAGGGTGGCCGTTTTTGTTACAATGATGACAAGGAGGATATTTTGCATCAGGTCTCCTCCAACATTTGAAAGGAGGGTGACCAATTTTGTTACAATGATGACAAGGAGGATATTTACTCTTTAAGCTTCCTTTTCTTCCTTTGTTGTTACTTGATGTAGGAACAAAAGAATTACCTTCTTGCCTTTTTTTTCTGTTGGTTTTGTCATCTCCTTGAAGTTTTGCTAATAAGGCTCTTTCAGTGTTGACATCTTGCCTCATATGCCTTCTCTGCTCTTGTGCCTGCAGAGAATTAAGTAATTCCGCCAAGGAAATCTTTGACAATCCTTGGTATTTTCCAAGGTTGTTACTGTCGCTTCATACCTCTCAGGTACTGTGACCAGAATCTTCTCTACAAGTCTTGAATCATTAAATTCAGACCCAAGTAATCTGACTTTGTTTGCAATTTCAAGAAGTCTATCTAAATATTCTTTGATTGTTTCAGATTCCTTCATCCTTTGCAACTCGAAATTCCTTATCAAATTCAAAACTTGCATTCCTCTGATCCTTTCATCCCCTGCATATTCTTCCTTGAGATAATCCCATATAGACTTAGCTGTCTTATGGGACATTATTCTTGTGAAGATTGTTGACGATACCGCAGCAAACAAGCAAGCTTTGGCCTTCGATTTCTTCATCTTCTTTTCCTTATGTGTTTTGATCTGTGCCATGGTGGGATTGTCTGGAAGTGCAGGAACATCATAGTCTTCTTCCACTGCTTCCCAAAGATCCAAAGCATCCAAATATGACTCCATACGAACTGCCCAAATCTGATAATTTTCTCCATTGAACACTGGTGGAGCAATTGAGGAGAAACTAGCTTCGGCTTCCATGATGTTTTTAAAAAAAACACATAGATCCCGTAAGAAGAGCAGCTCTGATACCAATTGTTGTTAAATATGAGAGGAAAAGAAAGAATTCCAGGAAGAAGAATAACAGGAACACAGAATTTTATTTTAAAATTTTCGGAAGAAGAGGAACTGGAACCTACATTCATTCAAAACCAAAAAAACATTTCAAATTAAACTTCAAAAGGATAACTAACCACTAATAATATGGTCCTACAAATAAGCCATGATCAGTAACTCTAAAACAGCCTAACTGCTTCCTAAAAACCAGGACAGCAAACACCAGAATCAGCACATGGACATGTTTCAGTCCGGCACAGGGACATGTTTCAATCCTAAAGCATTTTCCTAACAGGTAGGGAAGGAGGCCGGGCATCGATGTGGTGCTTGCTTATATAGGAGAGGGACAGTGTGGAGGCCTCGTTGTGGCGTAGGCTTGCCACGTGAGGAAGGAGTGTGGTCTGGTGGCTCCCAGGATGCGCATGGCGCAATGAATGCCTGTGAGACGTAGCAGGAGAAAGAACTGCCACGAGTGGTCCTGAGTACACTCAGCAAGACTGCTCAGCTTTCACCGGTGCCTCGTTCTCGTTGTCGTTGGAAAGCTGGAAGCATATACGCGGACGAAAAAGCACCGGAATAATTCTTGAGAGTATATGACCTTTAATAATTGGGAGCAGCCAGCCTCAGGACCACGCCTGGGAGAACAGGAGCTCTAACGTCAGAAGTGGAGACTTTTAACTGTACTCGGACACTACCTACACCCTGCCCATTTGTGTATACAAGCCACGACTACGCCTGCAAAAAGGAAGCCTTGATTCGATTCCAAGGATCGAAATTTTGGAGTATTGCCATTGATCTATGCTTTGGGAACGAAACAGGTGGGAAAAGTTTGCCGAGTCCTGTTTTTTTTTTTTTCCCGTCTGAACCTAAGCTGTTTGAAGTATGGTCCCATTTGGATTTTAGGAAAGGAGCTCTTATGACCAATATTATCCTGGAATTCAACGCTTGCTAATAAAAGCTGGAAGAACCCAGCTGATAGCTCTGTGGAGCAGAGAGTGGCCCAGAAAATTGCTAATAAAATAGCTTGTTCAACTTCCAGAAGATAGATTTATAAACCCCCTGACCATCGGACCTAACCTGCTCTCTAATCTAATGTAATGCAACTCTCGATCGATGACTCCCATATGCGAAGGAAGGGATGACCAATGGGGCTATTCGCTAGCTGTTTCCAGCTCATCTTATATGCACCGCTCCACTCGATTATCATCGAATCACTGGTTTGGTGCTTGACTTCAGTTCCGGAAGGAGCTGTGAGCCTGATTGCTATCAAAACCAAGATCATCACAGATGGCCGAACTCTTGGTTTCAAATTTTGTATTTTAGCCCGCCAAAAACGGCCTCTTAATCGCGCGCACCATTGGCTTCCTCTAACTCGAGTGCCATGTATGCGTACATGAAATTTGGACTAAAATCCAGGCCAATATAGAATGCAACAATTAAGTAACAGACAACACCGAACTCATTTAATTGTAGACAGAAAAATTAAAGTTTATATTAGAGAGAAAGTTTAATATTTACAGTCGTTGCACATCGAAGATAAAACAGGTAAACAAACATGTTAATCACTAAAAGAGATGAATCCTTTCAGGATAAGCTAAAATATATCTCCTATCCATTTAAAACATATATATACATAAAATTAACCAACTAAAGATAAGATAGACCCGTCTTTTTTTTTTTTTTTTTTTTGTTACAGGCGGGCAATCACACCGGTCTAGAGTGTGTCAAGCCCGATATATCATAGTACAAAATGTGAGTAAGAACCATGGGGCACAAATTACTCGGCATCCAGCACTAGGGTCTGGAGTGGTAGGTAGCCCGGGTAGCTACGCAGTCAGTCGCTGAGTTAGCTTTTCGGTAAATATGTCAAATCTGGGCACTATAAGCATGCTGAAGCATAGTCCTGATGTCACATATCAAAGGATTGGTAAGCAAAGGGTCGCTCGAGTCCTGTCGAAGCCAATGAATAACAGTAATAGAATCCCCTTCGATAATAAGCCTACGAATGCCCAAACTGTGGATAGCATAAGAAATGCCACCCACGCAGCATACAACTTGGCTAACGACATTGAAAAGTCAAGAAGGCCAAATTCATCAGCTGCAAGCATCGATCCATCCGACCCATGGATCACAAAAGTCGAACTAGCCAGTCAACCTTGAACACTGTCATCAAAATTGATTTTAACAAACCCTAGTAGTGGATGTTCTCAGGATATAAAGACCGTACGCCGCAGAGGCAGCAGAGAAATCCCAGATGCTAGAGCTATCAAAATCAAGGGCTGACTGATGGAGTGTGTACTCAGTAAAAAGGGACAAAATTGTCTTGATAATTTTGTAGAGAGGATCAATCATATCAGCAAAAATATGTCGATTTTGAGACAACCATACCTGATGAGTAATGTAAGCACCTTTGGTACTCAAACGTTGGGTGCCTCTCCGCATATCCCATTGAATCAAACTTAAAAAAGGAATTACACATGAGGCCCTACTATCATCCCAAAAATGATAACCCATGATCTAGCATATCAATCTCACTCTACCGCAAGTAAAGGTAGACCCATCAATTATTATTATTAGGCAATAGATCTACTTGTCTTTTTTTTCAACTGTAGGCATGTGGTCGATCATTTTACCGCGTTGCCGTCCTTTTGCCAGGCCTCTATCAAATGCTCGATCGCCTTTGTCGAATCGAGTCCTACCTACTTACTCTCGTGTCTCAGAACACACCGTCATCTTATCAATCTATGGTAGACTAACAGGTGATGATGCTCCTCGATGCTTTAGAGAGTACTCCCATCTACAGCAGCGTTTTGTCTCGGGACACTACCTGCCAACCACTGAACAATGGAGAAAGGGACGGCTGGTTGGAGGCAAGGCAACTTTTCCAGTGTAAGGGCGAGACGATTGACGGAGGCCTAACCTAACTGAGACAGCACCGTCATGTGTACCTACCCCGTTTTTGTCACGATATCGTTTCCAAGTTTTAGTATTGAATTGGCTGCCAGAGGTTTCGGTCCCCATTTTTCATTCATATATATATAAATATATATCTAACTTTTGGTTCGGACTCCGTTCCTGTGTCAGTAATTATTAATTAATTAGCTTCAATCAGTTTACCACTCAACCCGGCAAGCTACTCGTAAACTCCAGCATACTCTCTCTCTCTCTCTCTCTCTCTCTCTTCCAGGGTTAAGTTTTCTTTAAGCTCTTTGAATTCAATTAAACAAGGGAAATTCAAATTGGAATACATAGAAGAACTCAAAATCAAGTATGCGTATGACCTGTTTCCTCTCTGGAGATGCGTTCCTCCTCATCAAACCGAGAATTCAAAAGGCTGAATGGCCCCAGACTCTCTCTTAGCTCTGAGTCAAAAGGCTGCCTCATGGGGACCACATGATAAGGTTGCTACCAGGCAGGGCAAGTTGCCAGATTTTGAATGTTAGTCTTTTAGAAAATGATTCAAAAAATGGGTCTCATGCTCTCTCCATTGCATGCGGGCCTGCAAGTATTTCGTGAATAAGAAATAGGAGATACAGAAAGTATATTTGACTATCTATAAAACGAGCAACTAAAATTGGCTTGGGTCTAACTTGCCCAAAAAAGTTCATAAATTTTATAAAATAATTTTTAACAAATATTACATTAATTATCTTTGATTTATATGATGTGTACACACCCGTAAGGAATTTATAGGTGCAATGGTGTTTGGTTCATGCATGAAAAAATCCATCTTATTCTATCATCACATTATCAAGAATTTAATTTTTATATTTTAAAATATCTATGCACGTAGAATATCCACATTTAATTTTTATATTTTAAATACCTATACATATGAGACACTTATATTTGGTTCATATAGTAATCTATTTATAAAATAATTTTTATATTTTAAATATTTGTATATGTAGGATACTTACATTTAATTTGTATAATAATTTAATTATACAATGCGAGGTATCTTCTATTGACATGTGAGGTTGACAAATCAGGTTAGTAAGAATTTAACTAAAAAAACATTCAAATTTTAAAATTATTTTTATTTTATAAATTAAAAAAATAAATTATCTAAACTTGTTAAAGTAAACTTAAAGATCCTAAAACATTCTCTATCTTATGAATCTTTTACATAAACTAAAATGCTTCCTTAAAGAGTAATAGAGCCCCAAGAATACAATCTTTGAAGTGCGAGGAACTTGAAAGTACATCATGAGCCTCCACATAATTAAAGTCTATTGCAGCACATGCACTAATTAAATACCATCCATGCGCTAATGCCTTGAGAAGGCTGAGTTTAGCCCACTTTATGTACTAGAACTTGGTCCTATGATACATAAATCAATGCTAAAGGGTTATTTAGAGTGAGAAGAGTTAAAATCATACAGTAATCTATTATTCCTACAAAGCAAAGAATTTTAGGAATAAAAGATTAATAGGATTAGTTTTCAAGCATCAAAGATTAACGCCCCTTCACCAATTAATCTTTTATTTCTAAAATTAAGGGCAAATGAGATTTGTAGAAAAAATTTATGATACTTCAAATGTGGGAATCTCATATGCTGACTGGTTTTCTTAAGAATTTTTATGAAAATCTTGCATGCTGGCCATGCATGTGGCACGACAAGAACGACTCTCTAATTTTTATTTCTTCTCTTCCTGGATACCTTATAAGAATTTGTGACTTTTAACCTTATGCTAGCTATGAAGTTTGATTTGCTTGAGATTATTATAATTTTAAAAATTAACTTGCTGTGAGAGTTTATGTTAGCAAGTATTTAGTTTCATATTAATTATATATTGAAAAGATTCCGAGTATTATGTAGGATGAAGGAGCCTAAATAATACCTTATCTCTAATCTTTTGAATGAAATTCTGAATTGTTATACTAATTATATACATAATTTTGTACTTAAAAATATTTTGATTTATTTTACAAAGTGAGTGGTCATTAATTACATAATTTATATGCAATCTGAAATTGATAAGTTTCAAATGGATGTAAAAGATTGTTGAATTTTTTTTATTTGTCATTAGTAAATATTTTACCAAAATTCACATGTCACATGATTTAAATAAGTCTGTTCCAATAAAAAATGCTACCATTTTTTCAATACATTGCTTATTATTTTAAATATCTCATACTTTTAATGTATAACTACTACATACACACTTTGACAACTATTTTTTACATAGTACAGTGGAGTAAATGTTAGGGATAAATCCAAAAGAAAAAAAAAAAAAAGGAGGAACCGGAATCTCATGCCAAAGATAATCCTATTATGATACTCAAAAATTCCAAACTAGTGAAGAAAATTGGCAATGGCAACATAAAGTCGATATCTTATTTATAATAATAATAATAATAATAATAATAATAAATCTATTTACAAAGGAAGTTAGAATCGCCTGCTTAAAGAAAATAAATAAGATAAGGGAAGAAGAGAAACAAGCAAAGTAAGGGCCATGTCCTTCAACAAAATCTTTCAAAGCTTTGTAATTGCCCCACATCCCTATTTTGAGTGGCCGATGGGGTAATTCTACCTCATTTCGTTAGTAGAAATGGACTAAAGAAAAACAATTGGAAGACAGTTGGCACATGTTATACTTAACATGAAGCAACTAATAAAGCAGGGTTACAACGAAGGAGTAACATGAGAGTAAAATTACTATTAATTATAATGAAAATAATAGAAATATAGATAGTATTATATAGTTAGCATTCATATGAGTTGCCTTATATATAATTTTCTTCTTTGGAACTAACTAAATACTCATATATGATAGGAAGAATATGCGGTGCTTATCAAAATAATTTGACAAAACTATAGTATTGACTAGGGGATTTGTTACTTTAATTTCTAAACTTCAAATAATTGCAAAAGTGATTTTGAACTTTTTTTTTCACTTTGATCCTTATCATTAAACCAAAAAAACATCATTTGATTTTATCCCATGTGACAATTCCAATGGCATTCAAATGACAAAATCAAATTTAAAACTCATGATCAACCTGTTAACCCAATATTAAATAATCCTTAAAAAAAACAACCTTCTTTCCTTCTTTCTGCCTCCTGTCGCAGCCCTCTTCATTCATCCCCTCTCTTTTGGCTGCGGCCTCCTCCATCCCCTCGCTCCTTCATCGTGCGGCCTTCTCCTACCCCTCCCAACGTTGTCCTCCCTCCTCCCCTTCGCTTTTATTCAATAGTATGATTTTTGGCCATATATCCTTTGAGAGGAGTTCATCTTGAGGGAAGCATAGCTGGCACGAATTAAATCTGCCATTGATTCCTTCACTAGGTTGGAAGAGGGAGTAGGCTTGAAGCCCATTTGTTAAGTCAGGTAGGCGTTTGTTAAGGGAATGTTAAGGACAAAGGCAAGTGAGGGATAGAGAAGGCTACGGCGATGACAAGAGGGAACGGGGGTAGTGGACGGAGGGGGGCCAGAGGTGGGGGAGGGGAGGGGAGGGCCTTGGATGCTATATGTGTGTAGAAAGAGGATATTGGTTTTTTTTTTAAGGTTATTGTTATTGGATATCAGATTAACAGGTTGACAGGTTGATTATGGGTTTTAAATTTGATTTTGCTACATGTATGCTATGTGTGCTGCCATATGGGACAAAATCAAACACATCTCTCTTATTTAATGGTAGGGATCAAAGTGAAATAAAAAGAAAAATTTGAAATCACTTTTACAACTTTTGAAGTTCAGGAACTAAAATGATATAGCCCCTTAAGTTTAACGATCAATACTGTAGCTTAACCAAATAATTTTTACTTATAAAAAATTTATATATTTATCTAATTGTTCAACTTTCATTTATCTTTTCTTACTCTTCCTCGAAGCATTTCTTTTCTTCAATTAAATGACATCCTAAATAAAATATCGTTTCTCCATAGAAACATATTTGAACTAATATTAATAAAAAAAAGTATAATATGTTCATCAAATTATAAGGATATTTTAGATATTTTGCTAAGTACAATCAAAATATAGTTTTTAAAAGTACCATAAATAAGTGCAATAAGATATTATCCAATCCTCAAAAGTTTAAAGTCATGCTACATTCACATATGAAACTATGAAAGGGAGGCCAATTTTATGCTATAAGATTTACTTTTGGTAGGTTAACATGTAACAATTTGAATTAGATGAGATGGGCCCACTCCTAGGTGTTTCTTCTTTTAAGTGTTGCTTGTCTCTTTCTTTAGTTAGTAACCAATTTAGCATCAAATGATCCTGCCTCATTATAGAGTTTCAAATATATCAAAATAATGAAGATAGCATGAAGCCATGTGGAGGTTAGCTTTCACCATTATTCTTGTTAATCCTAAGATTTCGAGCTAAAACAACTTCAACATGCCCAATTGAAGAAAGGATCAAGTTTGCCGGGAAATATAAATTTTATCATAGTTAATAAGTATTTGATAATATAATTTACATCATAATTGATAAGTATTATATACCTCTCTCTATTGGCATTTGATACACTTATTTATAAAATTCATAAATAGCTTTTGTACTCAAACTTTCTCTTATAGGCATAACTATCAACATTTTAAAAGGGTGAGAAATGATATGCCCATATTATATTGTTTGATGGCTGTAGGATGAAAGATTAGTATTCCATTGTATCGCTTAATGGCATACAAGAAGCAATCAAGTTATGTGCACAAATATTAAATATAAGATGATTTATATGCAGGTTTAAAAAATTATATAATGTAAACATGAAAGAACATGGTCTAAATATAATGTTGTCACAGAATAATTTGTAAACTACACCTCTTTTTTAATTCTAAAGGGTGCAAAAAGGATGCATGCCAAATCAACAAAGTCTAGGGCCATGAAAGAGAAGTATTTCTCATTTTTATCTATAAAAAGAAAGATTGTGTTACTATCAGACAACCAAATAAATGATTCTTCTTGTGAGGCTAGCAGTGTCACTTAGGTAGCATATGATTGGATAATTTGAATGTGGTATGCGACATACTTTTCATCCCTTAAAATTTTTGGAAGTCGTGATTGATAGATTCTTAATATTTTCTCTTTCTAAAAAAAATAAATGACTAATAAATGGCAGTATATGCATAGAGATCTTTTAATTTTGGATCATTCAAAATGCCACTTGTTACAAATCACTGCATTGCAACAAATCAATCAGTTGGCAAGCTTGATTAGCCATTCAAGGTTTCAATATTACTTTAACTAATTCAAAATTCATGTCCTTTGATATGCCACGACCCTATATATCATATTAGGCCTATACATTTGGAATGAATTATCTAGTCATAAATCTAGTTAATTGCTTTATTGTAGGCGATATGAACATATACAATTCTATAAAATCGCTATTAGCCTAGCTATGCTATATGGAACAAAGTATTGGGCAATACTGAAACAATATATGAATAAATTAAGTGTAATAAAAATATGTATTTTAAGATGAATATGTGGTAAAATTTTAAACGATAGAATTAGAAATAAATATAAGAGAAAATGATAGAAGTAGCCCCAGTTGAAGATACAATGAAAGAAATCGATTATGGTGGTTTGGACATATAACGAAGACCTTTAAATGTTCTAGTTAGAAAGAGTGATCTTTTAACAATCCATGGTAAGGATAGAGGTAGAGGTAGACCTAAACTAATATGGATAAAAATAATTACAAAAGATATAACAATTTATAATTTAAATGTTGACTTAATCCTGAATAAAGTAGAGTGGAGGAAGCATATTCATGTAGCCGACCCCATGTAGTTGGAAAAAGGCTTAGATGAGTTGAGTTGAGGTGATATGAGCCTCGCTACCAACGTCCCAACACCAAATGTGAAAATGAACCCTAAGATCTTTAAGACGCAAGTTTGCTAAGCCTTGACCCGTTACTTAATAAAGTAAGAACCAAGAACTCGATAATAGAAGATGTCACACCAAGAGTCTCAAAAACCACTCAAGAACCCAAGTAATAAGTCTGGTTGCTTGAATGTCACAAGAATAAACTTGATAAGTTCAAAAGTCATTTCAAGAATAAAAAAAGAATACAAATAAATAATTTGATATTATTTTTGACTTTCCACTCCAAAAGTACAATCCTTGGTCCTTTGTATAGAGTTTACAAATTTTCTAGAATATTTTCTTATAATATATCTAAAGAAAGTTTTTTCAAAATTAAAGGATTGACATATTAAATTTCTAAAATTAAGGGATTGACATCTAAAAGATTCTTAAAATATTAAATTCTCAAAATTAAAGGATTGATCATTGATATCTACAAGATTCTTAACATATTAAATTTTTAAAATTAAGGGATTAACATATAGAAGATTGAGTTTCAAATTCCTTCCAAATAAATATCTCTAAAATTTAGAGATTGATATCTTGATCATTTTAAGGCTGAAAATATATAAGTCCTTAATTAGAAACCTCTATAACCTTAATCATAGTGATCATATTCCCTTAAAACTGGTTTGAACTTGATATGGCTCCATGATTTTACCATTTCATCAATTTATTGAATTAGCCCATTTAACGCTTCTTTAAAATGCTTTGCGTTAAGTTTTATGATCGGTCCACTTGGTAAGCTTAATGGATTGTGTGCCTATTGCTCTTGATTCCCTCCAAGCCCATGTGTGAGTTCTTCTTCTTGTAAGTATGGTTGTGCAAGTTTGTTTGCATCAGTAGCTATGGGATATTTGTAATTTTTAACTTTAAATGAAACTTGAAAAACTAATCAATTCAATTTCTCTTCTTTTCTAACCTAGATTAGCTTTCTTTGATGATAAAAAAAAAAAAAGATAACTTCTAGTTTAATATAAGAATGACTATCAATCAAGTTGCATCTACCCTTCTCTCCTACTAGTAAAAAAGAAATTATGGTTGCCCTAGAGAGTTGAGGCTCATGAATATTGCACTCAACTCAATTCATCTAAGTCTTTTCCCAACTACATGAGGTTGGCTACATGAATCTGCTTTCTTCACTCTGCTCTATTCAGGGCTAAGTCGATAAGGACTAACTTTGCCAAGGCCAGTCCCAAGTCTGGGTAAAGGAGAAGGATTGCATTAGGTAGCTAATAGCTAACATAAAACTCTATCAGATCATTTAAAAATGAATCTACTAAATAAAAAAAATAAATGTTGCACTTAAGTAATATAAATTGAGTTTTATAATATTAAGCCCAAGCAACTCCAACTACTTCTTAACCTGATCATTAGGACTTTCAATATAATATGTTACAAAAAGAAAAATAGGAATAGGCTTATATATTATATATTAGACTACAAAGCTTTCTAATATCTGAGCCAACTTTGTAAGTAATCTTTTTCTGGGAAGATCCTTTTTTTTTTTGCTACATAGGTGATAACACAGTTCTGATGCGAGTCAACTCATTTATATCAGAATATAAAATTTGCTTCAAAATAAGAGGACAGGAGTTGCTCTGGTTCCATAACCAAAACCGTGCATGATGGGCAACAAAGTGTAGGAAGAAATAGTCTCCGAGGCATACATATTTTTAAAAATTGATAACTATTATCATTGTGAAAATTAAAAGATTACATATTAATCTATCTAATATGCATCAAGATCATATCTTTGCCTATATATTCAGGGTCGTTTGATCTAAAATATGCATATAAAAACATCAAGATCATATCTTGATCTTCAAGATGACTAGTCACACTATTATCTTGAAGCCTGCCTTAAGATCTAGGGATCAAATCACTTACCTTAAGAACAGTTGGTAAATCCTTATTGCTCTGCAGCTGTTCAATCGTCCGGCTCTAGTATCGTCCACGCGAAGCCCCGAATGATCAGATTTCCGGGAGTGCTAACTCGCGAAAAATAGCTTTGCTGATCTTGAATCCTCTCACTTGAATCTTCCTCCAAGATCCACCAGGCTTTCGCTAACATCAGAATCACCAGGATTTTCTATTCTAACATTTTAGAATTACAATCCATGACAATTTAGAATTACAATCCACGACAAATCGTGTATTGTTGTTCTATTTTTTGTTCTATGTTCTCTAGTGAGGGAATGCCCTCTATTTATAGTCTAGATTTAGCCTTGACATTTAATTCTGACATTTAAGAATCCGTCGTTTGGCAAAAGCGAAGAGACGCCGAAGGCGCGGCGCTTGGTTTAATTCCGATGTTCGGAGAAAACCAAGGAGTCGCGGCGTTTGGTTTAGTTCCATCGTTCCGAGAAAACCAAAGAGACGAGGGATAAATCCAACGTTCGGTAAATAAATGTCATGCATTAAATTCTATCTCATGAGATGAGATTTTAGCCATCTCATCATATGAGATCCATATTCGAGAGGTTTGGGTTATGATCTGAATTTATTTGACTTAACCCACATAGATCATGGTCCAAGCCCAAATCAAATTTGGCTAGTCCTGAATCTATTTAAATTCAAATCAAGTCTAATTTCAAATCAATATTTGAAATTGACTTGTCCTTCTAATAGACTTAAACCAAATTGAATCTTATTCAATTGTACTTAACCCAATTGAGATAATTCAATCAATCAAATTGATTAATTAAATCATATACGATTCTCAATCGTTGATCAGCAAATAGATCATCCTAGGAAACTTCTATGCGTGTGACTCTCTAGGTTCGAACCTAAGCCGGTAGCATAGAAATAACTTTCTATACTAATCGATGTGCCCATCTAGCAATGGAACCCGACGTCCGGATAGGTCGAAGAGTTGCCGAGCAAACTCCAAGAACCCTAAGAAATAGTTACCGTATAATTCATCCTCTTGACCATAAATGCTAAGGATGGCTTAAGAGCCTGTCAACTCTAATAGCAAATCCATAAAGTGATTTCAACTTTAGTGATCATGTGACTTTCACATGAAGTGCCTTGGCCAAGGTCTTGCTAAATTGAAACACAAGCATTTCTCCTTTTAATGGGATAGGTCAAATTCCATCTTGATCCACAACTGACTACCACAAGTACTTGACTGCACCCAGTAACCTTTGTAGCTGGATTAGAAATCCAGGTGGTCCGGCACCTAAGTACAATGAGTTGCTTGTAAGCCACTGGTTGTGATCTTCAGGTCTGAAGGATACTTATACCTATATCTTCTCGGATTAACTCTTGACAGCAGAGTATCCGGAAATGAGTCACGTTCGGTGAAATGTACTCCTACACTTTCACCTGTATGTCATACCAGTGTCTCTACACTCCTTGGTTAAGAGGATAACCAACAAATATGATATACAACGTCCTATAATTGATAGTACTATGGCCCTGTCATAGTATATCATTTGGTCGCGAACTCTTTTAAGGACCTTCTAAGATAAATCCTCCTTTATCGTGAGGAAGATCCTAAGGGCTTCATTACTTTCAGGAGTATTAAGAAGATGTTCTTGTAATGAATAAACTGCCAAATAACTTTTATTAATATATCAATTTATATACAATTTACATCAGCACAATCATCAAATGATTGGCTTTAGGATACAATTCCCAACAAACTCCCACTTAGCCTAAAGCCACTCATTACAGTATCTAATACCCATCTTCAACTTATAGTTGTCAAACTCCTTGATGCTGAGTGCTTTAGTAAATGGGTCACCTAGGTTTTCCTTTCCATCAATCTTCTGAAGATTTATGTCACCTCGGTCTACTATCTCTCGAATAAGATGAAACCTGACGTAGTATGTGCTTGGTGCACTGATGTGCTCGTGGTTCCTTTGCTTGAGCTATGGCACCAGTGCTGTCACTGTATAACAGGACTGGTTCATCTATGGAAGGTGTCACTCCAAGCTCAGAGATGAACTTTCATAGCCACACAGCTTCTTTCGAAGCATCTGATGCAGCGATGTACTCTGCCTCGCACACCGAATCTGCCACTGTATGTTGCTTGGAACTTTTTCAGCAAACAGCTCCACCATTTAGGATAAACGAAACCTGATACACTTTTGCTATCATCATGATCTGATTGAAAACTGGAATCAGTATATCCAACAAGTTTCAAATCAGACTCTCCATAGACTAACCACTGGTCCTTAGTATTTCTTAAATACTTAAGGATTGTCTTAACAACTTGCCAGTGTTTTTCTCCTGGATCAGATTGGTATCTACTCACTACTCCTAGTGAGTATGCCACATCTGGTCTTGTACATGTCATGGTGTACATAATCGATCCTACTACCGAAGCATATGGAATTCGACTCATACGTTCTCTTTCATTAGGAGTTGTCAGACAATCCTTCTTAGAAAGATGAATTCCATGGCCTATCGGAAGATAGCCTTTCTTGGAATTCTCCATGCTAAACCTCTTTAGCACTGTGTCAATGTACGTAGATTGGGATAAACCTAGCATCCTCTTAGATCTATCTCTATAGATCTTCATCCCTAGGATGTATGATGCTTCTCATCTTTCATGGAGAATTGTGATGATAACCATGTCTTTATTCCTTGTAATGCAGGGATATCATTCCGATTAAGAGAATATCATCCACATATAATACAAGAAATACAATAACAGAATCGTTAGCCCATTTATAAATGCAAGGTTCTTCTTTATTCTTAATAAAGCCATAAGATTTGATCACTTTATCAAATCGTATGTTCCAACTCCTTGATGCTTGCTTAAGTCCATAAATAGACTTCTGTAGCCTGCACACTTTAGACTCGTCTTCAGATATAAAACCTTCAGGCTGTATCATATACACCTGTTCTTCTAAATCACCATTTAGAAAAGTGGTTTTAACATCCATCTGCCAAATCTCATAATCGAAGTGTGCTGCTATAGCTAGCATAATCCGAATGGATTTCAGCATTGCCACAGGAGAAAACGTTTCGTCATAGTCAATACCATAACGTTGACGATACCCCTTGGCAACCAGACGTGCTTTATAGGTCTCTACCTTTCCGTCTGCGCCTCTTTTCCTCTTGAAAACCCATTTACACCCTATGGGTTTTATCCCTTCGGGTGGGTCAACTAATGTCCATACATTATTGTCCTTCATGGAATCAAGTTCAGATTTCATGGCATCAAGCCATTTATTAGAGTCAGTCCTTTGCATAGCATCCATATAGGTGATCGGATCCTCGTTGTTCTCATCGAGTTCAACAGGATCATCGTTCTGGACCAAGAAACCCAAGTATCTGTCCGGTTGATGTGGTACTCTACCAGATCGCCTTAATGGTGCATCTAAAATGGGTTTTGAGTTTGATCTAATCAACTCAGATTCTAGGGGTTCACTGGTTTGTGTTGTTCCTTCTACTTGATGAACTTCCTCAAGTTCAACATTAGAGCTATTTGTTCCTTCACTAAGGAACTCCTTTTCAAGAAAAACTGCTCTATTACTAATGAACAACTTTTGTTCTTCAGTATTGTAGAAGTAATATCCTTTTGTTTCTTTCGGATAGCCGATGAAAAAATATTTGTCAGATTTGGGTTCAAGTTTGTCTGATTTTGCACGTTTCACATAAGCCGGACACCCCCAGACTCTCAGATAGGTAATAACCGGTTTATGTCCATACCACATCTCATGTGGAGTTTTAGAAACAGACTTACTTGGAACCTTATTAAGAATATGACAAGCTGATTCTAATGCGTATCCCCAAAATGATATTGGCAAGCTTGCAAAACCCATCATGGACCGAACCATGTCTAACAGAGTTTGATTCCTTCTTTCCGACACACCGTTATGTTGCGGTGTTCCAGGAGGAGTCCATTGGGAGAGAATCTCATTCTTCTTTAAATATGTCATAAATTCATTGGAAAGGTATTCGCCTCCTCGATCTGATCGAAGGGTCTTAATACATTTTCCTATTTGTTTTTCTACTTCTTTATGATATAGTTTGAACATTTCAAACGATTCAGATTTATGTCGCATAAGATAGACATAACCGAACCTAGAAAGGTCGTCTGTAAAGTAATGAAGTAGTAGTATCCACCTTTGGCACAAGTGCTCATTGGTCCACATACATCAGTATGTACTAGACCCAATAGCTCTTTGGCTCTTTCACCTTTTTCAGTAAAAGATGACTTGGTCATTTTACCAAGAAGACATGATTCACAGGTAGTTAATGATTCACAATCATCAACTCGAAGGATGCCCTCCTGAGTTAACCTGTTTAATCTGTTCTTGTTGATATGACCAGCCGATGGTGCCAAAGATAAATATCTGTGACATCAGTTATTCTAGGCGCTTACTTGATTGGTACACTACATTCACAGGCTGTGATAATATATAAATGCCATTAGATAAATGCCCAGTCATTACAGTGACTCCATTCATAATGATATTCAAAGTAACATCCTTTATTGAAATTTCATAATTATTTTTGGCCAGAAGGCCTACAGAAATTACGTTCAATAAGAACGTTGGGCAAAAATGACAATCATTTAGTATAATGACATTTCTATTGAAAACTATTTCAAGAACTCCTAATGCCAGTACTGGAACTAATCTTCCATCGCCGACATTTAGGAATCTTTCATTGTCCTCAAATCTTCTGGTGACCTGTAGTCCCTGCAATGAATTGTAAATGTTAAAAGGACTCCCGATATCCAATACCCAAGTCTGATTATCATATATAGAAAAATTACAAGGTGTTATCATATAAATACCTTGTTGAGCAACATCTTGCTCCTTTTTCTTTTTTGGCCTGTTTGGATCAAGTGTGGCAATGTAAAGAGGACAGTTCCTCTTCCAGTGCCCTTGCATCTTGTAGTGAAAGCATTCAGCTTGACTTTTATTAACTTTCTTCTTCTGCATCTGACCTCTTATAGATGTCCTAGCATGTTGCACCCTTTTATTATTCTTTTTCTTCTTCCCTTTCCCAAAGGGTTTACGCCCTACCTTAGATCCTTCAACCACATTAACCAAACCCTTAGAGAGCTGGTTATCCTTCTCAAAGTTCTGTAACAACCCCAACAAACCGTGGTAGTTGACTGCAGGCTTTGTCATTCGAAAATGAGTAAGGAAAGGTCGGAAGGATGGAGGCAAGGAATTCAGGATCGCATCTTTTCCCAACTGCTCATGTAAGGGAAAGCCGAGCTTGCTTAGGAGTTCTATCTTCTCGATCATGTACAATACATGATCAGTGATAGGAGATCCATCTCTCATTCGAGCATTAAAATAGCACAACTAGTCTTGTGCCTTTCAACATCGTCGGGTGTGCCGAAAGATTTATTCAACGCTTGAATGATTTCTTCTGACTGAGCATTCTCGAATCGGTGATCGAATTCATCATTCATTGCTGCTAACATGATACAACGCACGCTAGTTCTATCATTGAGCCACTTCTGATAAGTGTCTCTCTCAGAACTTTGGGTGTTTGCATCAGGTATCTTTGGTGCAGGATTAATCAGAATATATAGAATCCTCTCATGCTCAAGGACGATCTTAAGTTTTCTGAACCAGCTATTGAAATTAGAACCATTCAATTTGTCACTATCCAATAGGGACCTTAATAATAAATTAGTGGTCATGTTCTGCATAAGGAAAAACTAAAGTTTATTAGTATATAAATTGATTCAGTCTAAAGACTTGGACTTTAGTCTAAAGATTCCCCCATTATTTTGTTCAAATTGGCAGCCTCTACACCCCAATTCAAAGAATTATTCTTAATTCTTTAGCGGACACTAAGATCTACATAAACTACATACAGGCCCAAGTGAAGCTTGGCTAACCCATATGCATCTAAGAGTAGGTTTAAAACCAATTGTTTCTCCAAACAATTCTTAGTGTTCAGTTTTGCCCCATGTACCTCTTCAGCAGGCATGAAGTGTATCCACTGAAAGTTTTGGTTAGGTCCAACCATTAAATGATATAATCAGTGTAACCTATCAATAGACAACCAAGCCCGAGTGAAGCTCGGCTCACCTGACTGTTTAGTTAATAGTTATGCTGACTTATCATATAATGAATGATAATTTCGATGGTTGACAAGTACCAGGCATGGAGTGCCTCCAATGATTATCAAGACATCGGACTCATTATCACCCATCTTAATGGGAGGCTATGATCTAGTTATCATATAACTATTTCATTTTAAGGACCTAATAATTTTAGAGGATTTTAATAATATGAAGATAAATTGACTAATCAAGTTCTCCCACTAAATCTATGAAATCGGTAGAATGAAACAAGATTAAGTCAGGTTAAGTGGCACCTAAATCAGTCATACTGATATCCTTACAGGCATGGGTCAACCCGAATCAGGTAAATGATCTGAATCATAAATGGTTCACCACAATGACCAGGTGAGAGAGATCGATGGGAGGGATATGTCATTAACTCGTTAAAGACGCATCAATACGAGTAGCTCCCAATTAAAAACCATTCGATCGTTGATCCTAGAGCAACTTGCCATCCCACCTTGACATCATATGGTTAACCGATTCTGATTTGACCATCTAATAGATTCATGCTCAACCACGGAGCCTAGTCTACTTCCATTTGGTTTAATCAAAGAGAAGGACTTGATCAACTACAACTATTGTTTGATTTAGAGCATTCTTAACCTAATCTAATTAGATTTGAACAAATACTCTTTTAGTCCAGTTGATTTAAACCTTAGAGTCTAACCCTTTATGGATCCGATTTAGCTAACCCAAATAATTAAATATATTTCATGTTAACATGTCATATATTTCAATCAAGCATAATGTTACTACTCATAATTCCTATATTTAGATCATATCTAAAAAAATTATGAACTAATATTTGACATTCAAATAAAACTCTCATAAATATTTGTATGTTTTATAACATAGACATCATGCTATCATATATCATATCTATATTTTATACTAAACATGCAAATATTATGGTTTTATACAATATCAATATGTATCAAATATAAAATATCTTTTGAGAGTGTGTGTAATCTATGTTTTGATGTCAAAGCACAATTTAAATTTTCTTTAAACAAAGCATCAACGATAAAACAATCGCACGACAATATGTCACAGAATACCTCATTGAATGGGTAATTCGGATTTTCAATCCACTTGTGACCATATGGCCTTGTGATAAGTTTTAGCCATAATTACATAATTAATGAGAATATGAATTTACATGCAATAAATTAGATCATTAATGAAACCATGGCTCTAATACCATTTGTAGGGAGAAATAGTCTCCGAGGCATGCATATTTTTAAAAATTGATAACTATTATCATTGTGAAAATTAAAAGATTACATATTAATCTATCTAATATGCATCAAGATCATATCTTTGCCGGGTCGTTTGATCTAAAATATGCATATAAAAACATCAAGATCATATCTTGATCTTCAAGATGACTAGTTACACTATTATCTTGAAGCCTGCCTTAAGATCTAGGGATCAAATCACTTACCTTAAGAACAGTTGGTAAATCCTTATTACTCTGCAGCCGTTCAATCGTCCGGCCTCTACTATCGTCCACGCGAAGCCCCGAATGATCAGATTTCCGAGAGTGCTAGCTCGCGGAAAAATAGCTTTGCTGATCTTGAATCCTCTCACTTGAATCTTCCTCCAAGATCCACCAGGCTTCCGCTAACACCAGAATCACCAGGATTTTCTATTCTAACATTTTAGAATTACAATCCACGACAATTTAGAATTACAATCCACGACAAATCATGTATTGTTGTTCTCTTTTTGTTCTGTGTTCTCTGGTGAGGGGATGCCCTCTATTTATAGTCTAGATTTAGCATTGACATTTAATTCTGACATTTAAGAATTCGTTGTTTCGCAAAAGTGAAGAGAAAGGCACGGCGCTTGGTTTAATTCCGATGTTCGGAAAAAACCAAGGAGTCGCGGCATTTGGTTTAGTTCCGTCGTTCGGAGAAAACCAAAGAGACGAGGGATAAATCCGACGTTGATAAATAAATATCATGCATTAAATTCTATCTCATGAGATGAGATTTTAGCCATCTCATCATATGAGATCCATATTCGAGAGGTTTGGGTTCTGATCTGAATTTATTTGACTTAACCCACATAGATCATGGTCCAAGCCCAAATCAAATTTGGCTAGTCCTGAATCTATTTAAATTCAAATCAAGTCTAATTTCAAATCAATATTTGAAATTGACTTGTCCTTCTAATAGACTTAAACCAAATTGAATCTTATTCAATTGTACTTAACCCAATTGAGATAATTCAATCAATCAAATTGATTAATTAAATCATATACGATTCTCAATCGTTGATCAGCAAATAGATCATCCTAGGAAACTTCTATGCGTGTGACTCTCTAGGTTCGAACCTAAGCCGGTAGCATAGAAACAACTTTCTATACTAATCGATGTGCCCATCTAGCAATGGAACCCGACGTCCGGATAGGTCGAAGAGTTGCCGAGCAAACTCCAAGAACCCTAAGAAACAGTTACCGTATAATTCATCCTCTTGACCACAAATGCTAAGGATGGCTTAAGAGCCTGTCAACTCTAAATAGCAAATCCATAAAGTGATTTCAACTTTAGTGATCATGTGACTTTCACATGAAGTGCCTTGGCCAAGGTCTTGCTAAATTGAAACACAAGAATTTCTCCTTTTAATGGGATAGGTCAAATTTCATCTTGATCCACAACTGACTACTACAAGTACTTGACTGCACCTAGTAACCTTTCATAGCTGGATTAGAAATCCAGGTGGTCCGGCACCTAAATACAATGAGTTGCTTGTAAGCCACTGGTTGTGATCTTCAGGTCTGAAGGATACTTATACCTATATCTTCTCGGATTAACTCTTGACAACAGAGTATCCGGAAATGAGTCACGTTCGGTGAAATGTACTCCTACACTTTCACCTGTATGTCATACCAGTGTCTGTACACTCCTTGGTTAAGAGGATAACCAACAAATGTGATATACAACGTCCTATAATTGATAGTACTATGGCCTTGTCATAGTATATCATTTGGTTGCGAACTCTTTTAAGGACCTTCTAAGATAAATCCTCCTTTATCGTGAGGAAGATCCTAAGGGCTTCATTACTTTCAGGAGTATTAAGAAGATGTTCTTGTAATGAATAAACTGCCAAATAACTTTTATTAATATATCAATTTATATATAATTTACATCAGCACAATCATCAAATGATTGGCTTTAGGATACAATTCCCAACACAAAGGCCGCCACCCAATCCGCCTCAGAGTTTGCTTTCCGATAAATATGTCGAATATGGACTCTGCGAATATTTTGAAGAGCAGCCCAAATATCGAGGAGAAGGGGGTTGATGGGGACTTGAGAGCAGCAACTCTTCCGGATCCACCAGATGACAGATAGAGAATCCCCCTCGATAACTAAGCTATGAGCATGAAGAGACCGAACAACATAAGATATGCCAGCCTATGCAGTAGAAAGCTCGGGCATCGGGACAGAGGAGTCGAGGAAACCAAACCCGTTCGCCGACAGCATATCTCCATCACTCCCACGAATGATAAAGGCAGACCCGGCTAACCTGCTCCGAACACTACCATCAAAGTTGATTTTGACAAACCCTGGTGGGGGGATCCCAAGAGACGTAAACCGTATGTCGGTTCGCTGCCGAAGCAGTAGAAGAGCCCCAGCGGCTAGAGGTGTCAGAATCGAACTTATAACAATGGCGAGCAAATTCCGCAGAAAGGGATCTAGCCTTCCGAACAACCTTGTGAGAAGATATAGCCTCATCAGTGAAGATAATCCGATTACGTGATAACCATATCTGATAGGCTGTAGCTACCCACTGGGCACCCTGCTGCTGGGAAGCCGACCTGAGTGCATCAAGGAAATTAGACCGTAGGGAGCCCAAATCATCCGCCAAGTAGGAGTATCTCATCCTCTGCTAGATCCAACTCACTCTGGGATAGGTGAAGATGGCATTATCTAAAGTCTCATCCCCATGCCCACACAATGGCTGATGGGAATTTAGGGGTCTAATGCCAACAATATGCAGCGGAAAAGTAACCTAAATCCCTAGAAGGATCCATGTGGTTCAATTAAATTGATTAGGGAACGAGAATCGTACCTTATGTGAATAAAATTATTTTTGACGAGATAGATCTTTAGGCGCTGCAAAACCACAACTCCCTCTATGGTATCCATACGAATGACCACTTCGCAATGGGACTCAGTATGCTAGCACTCTCTAGAACTCTTCTAGATCAGTTCAGAAATAATCTCACTAAAACTCTCATTTTTATGGTGCACAGATCTCATGTTGACGGCAAGCATCATCGCATCTATATCAGAGCAACAACGTCCATTTATAATGATAATATCCTATTCAAAATATAATATTCTCATTAATAGGACTCTTAATTTCAGAATCCAAAAAGACACGTCTTCTCTTCTCTACACATCTAATGTTAAGAGTTTCAGAATCTAAAAAGACATGTCTTCTCATTCCCTGCACATCTAATGTTAAGAGTTTCGGAATCCAAAAGGACACATAGTGAAGATTATTATTTATTTCCGCTGGGTTTATACAAATTAAACCCATAATCCATACGCGTCATTACTTGTGTGCGACCCTGTAGGTTCACTCAATGTTGGCAGTTGGACTAAAACCCTTTTGGGCCTATAAGACATAATTGGTCTCTAGCAAGACATTATGTCTACCCAAATTGAGTGAAGATCATCGATCCGACTTTACCTAGTAGATGTCAATTATCTAGTCCCTTTGTCACACGATATTTAGTGATCAAGTATGAGGCATAGATCACATCTCTCATAGATTGTTTAATCACAAGTTTTTCTTGATTCTAGAGTTTGACTGAATAAACCAAATGTTACTGATAACTTCTTATCAATTCATTTGGGCATGGCCATGTACTTTTCTCAGTCTCACTCTTCAAGAGGGCCCAAAATATCTCTCTCAAATTAATGAGAGTGACAAATTCCTTCACGAACACTCATATCCCTCAACGTAGTTTATTCCATATCCAATCACAGTTTTATGATCATCTAGTTAAAGATGATGAAGAGCCGTGTCAAAACATGAAATTCACTATGTAGGAATCCATGGTGTCATCAGGTCAAAGGACTAAAATAATAACATCATGAAGAGAAGTATTCATAACAAAATCGATATGATATTCTTGATAGAGATATAGACTAAAAGATATGCTTTATGTTATGTCTTTACATTTTAATGAGAATTCATTTTGAGCAATGTGTGTCATTTACTATATATGTGCATGTGTCTAGTATTTACAAAGAGTATTTGATCTAGTGTGTAGAGTACAACTTACACATAGAAGACTAGATCATCGGTTCTTTGGAATACAAGTTTATTGTTCACAGTTTTAGATGGAATTGGACACACCATCAGTAGAACTGTAGCACAAATTTTTAGTAGGTCTGTCTTGACTACGGGGAATGGTTTATTCTAACTATTTATGCTAGTACACTTTGTGTGTATTGAACAGGACCCAGTTGAGTTAATTATTTTATACTAACTTTATAAAATAATTTAAAACTCATGAATATTATGATTACTTATGCTCTTAATCCGAATTCTATTTCTAGACACGTGTATGTAGTGATTATTGCTTTGATTACACATAGAGTGAGATTCTAGATGAGTCAATAAACTCAGTGGGTTGGGCAATAATATTATATATATGGTGAATATTAATAGTTGAAGGAATCCACATCTTGTTAATTTGGATTGATGATATCCCCTTGAGAAAGCTTATAAGTTTTGATTGTATCAAATTTTGCAAGTGGATTTTGAATCCGATACATCAAATAAGTTAAGTGGATAAGTTTCAAGGATAATAAAAGCCAATTAAATTATATTGTCAGTAATTAAATTTAATTAGCGGATATCTGTAATCTTAACGTGGGGAGATAATAAGTATTTAATATTAAAGGCTCAAAAATATAAATTTGAATATGATTAGAAGTACAATTATAATTCTTTAGTGGAATGAATTGTAATTTACGTAATTGAATCCTGACCCGGGGTAGGATTGGGAGATTTAATTACGTGGGAGGTCCTTTTTATATTTGCCTATTGGTCCCTGTTGTAGCCCTATAAATACCCTCTCAGTTGGTTGCTAGGGTTAACATTTTTGAGGAAAAGAAAAACAAGAAACCCTAGGTCGGCCGAGAGATCCCACCGTCTTGTGAGAGAAGGAAGGTATTTTTGGGAATATGGCAGAAGGCTAAAAGGTTGAGGTCAAGCAATCAAATCAAAGTGTTCCAAAGTTCAAATCTGAAGGTATAATCTTATACTCATAGATTAGAATGGTAAAAGTTTTTTGTATTACTCATATACGCTATAGCCGTGATCTTGGGGGTATTCTGCGCTCCCCAACAATTCTCACGGTGGGTCGATCCAATACAATGTACTCTTACATGTATCTATGTGTTGACTTGATATCTCATATCCATGACTAGTAAAATGTGATCATCAATCAACCAACATACTAATCTTACTTCATTATTGTTCCATATAATGAATGATTAGGGATAATTTAGAATAGTATTCTTATCACCTTATAGTTTCACTATTAAAGTCACATACTTTAATGATATAAGGAAGAATAAACTATTCAAGGAAACCTATTTATCACATTAGAAGAGCATAAATAATAACATGATAAATAAAATGGTTTATTAAATAAAGATAAAACCATAAATGACATCAAATATCCTGATGGCCTAGGGCACATCACCAGCAATCTCCCACTTGCACTAGGCCTAACAAGATAAAAATCTAATGCCTAATGCACTATTATGACGATCATGTTTAGACTGAGGAAGAGGCTTAGTTAATGGATCTACGATGTTGTCATTTGTAGGTACTCTGCATATCTTAACATCTCCTCTATCGATGATCTCTCGAATGAGATGGTAATGCCTGAGTATGTGTTTGGATCGTTGGTGTGATCTAGGTTCCTTAGCCTATGCAATCGCCCCATTATTGTCACAATAAAGGTCCACTGGATCCGCAATGCTAGGAACGACTCCTAAACCACCAATGAACTTCTTAATCCAAACTGCTTCCTTAGCTGCATCCAATGCTACAATATATTCAGCCTCTGTAGTAGAATCAGCAACGGTGTCTTGTTTGAAACTCTTCCAGCTGACAGCACCTCCATTCAAACAAAACACATAACCAGACTGTGATCGAAAATCATCTGAATCAGTTTGGAAGCTAGCATCTGTGTAACCATTTACCACAAGCGCACCTTCCAGTCCTCCATATATCAAAAACACATCTTTAGTTCTTCTCAAGTATTTGAGAATGTTCTTGACGGCGATCCAATGACTTTCACCTGGATCTGACTGGTACCTATTAGTAATGCTTAAAGCATAAGCGACATCTGGTCAAGTAGATAACATGGCATACATGATAGATCCAATCGCTGAAGCATATGGAATTTTGCTCATGCGTTCATGTTCTTCCTTTGAAACAGGACATTGAGTCTTACTCAATTTAATTCCATGTGACATTGGTAAGAATCCTCTCTTGGAATTCTCCATGCTATACCTTTTTAGCACCTTGTCAATGTATGTACTCTGACTTAGGCTAATGGTTCTTCTAGATATATCTCTATAGATCTTAATCCCTAAGATATAGGCAGCTTCACCTAAGTCCTTCATTGAGAAACATTTTCCTAACCATGTCTTGACATTCTGCAAAGTAGGAATATCATTTCCAATGAGTAATATGTCGTCTACATAGAGTACTAAGAAAACTATTGCGCTCCCACTAACCTTCTTGTATACACAAGGTTCATCTTCATTCTTAATGAAACCAAACTCTTTGATTGCTTCATCAAAACGAAGATTCCAACTCCGAGATGCTTGCTTTAATCCATAAATGGATTTTTAGAGTTTACATACTTTATGCAAATCTTTTGGATTAACAAAACCTTCGGGTTATGTCATATACACATCCTCGAATAGATTTCCATTTAGAAATGCTGTCTTGACATCCATTTGCCATATTTCGTAGTCATAATACGTAGCTATGGCAAGAAGAATTCTAATAGATTTAAGCATGACTACATGTGAGAAAGTTTATCATAGTCTATACCATGTGTTTGCTTGAAACCTTTTGCAACCAGTCGTGCTTTATAGGTATGCACATTGCCATTCATGTTGGTTTTCTTCTTTAAAACCCATTTACACCCAATAGAAAAACTCATGATTCATATGATTCAAAATCAAATGAATGTAAAAGCCCATTTTGATGAAGTTTTGATATGTGCTTCTCATTTATATGGCCTAAGCGACAATGCCAAAGATAGGTAGGATTTAAATCATTTGATTTAAACCTTTTAGTATTAATGTTATAAACAGACTTGTAATTTGTTTCATCAAAGTTTAGAACATAGAGCCCATTTAATAATTGAGCAAAACCATAATAAATGTCTCTTTGATAGATGGACATAGAATTATTCTCAATAATAAATTTAAAATCATCTTTGTCTAAACTTGAAACTGAAATAATGTTACTGCTCATAGCAGGCACATAGTAACAATTGCTTAAAGTCAAAACAAGTCCACTAGGTAAAGGTAATTTATAACATCCTAGAGATAATGCAGCAACTCTTGCTCCATTTGCAACTCGTAGGTCCACTTCACCTTGAGCCAATTTTCTACTTTGTCTGAGACCCTGCACATTTACACAAATGTGAGATCCACATCCGGTATCTAATACCCATGATGTAGAAGTAGGCAAATTGACTTGTATAACATAAATACCTGAGATTGTGGCTTCATTAGCCTTCCTCTTTTTCAGATCCTCCAAATACAGCTTGCAATTCCTTTTCCAATGACCTGGTTTATTGCAGAAGAAGCAAACTCCTTCCTTGGGCTGTTTTGGCTTGGGCTGGGGCTTAGGCCTTTTAGCTTTGGTCTCACCTTTTACTTTGCCTTTGCCTTTGTCCTTGCCACTCCTCCTTTTGCCCTTTCTCGTTTGAACCATCAAAACATTATTGGTTGCCTTAATGTTTTGTTCAGCATTCTTGAGCATCCCATGCAACTCCATTATAGACTTATCCATTTGGTGCATATTGTAATTCATTACAAATTGGTCATAGTTGGGAGGCAAGGAGGCAAGGATCATATCTGTAGCCAACTCCCTGCTAAGTGGAGCACCAAGTTTTTCAAGTCTATCAATGTAACTCTTCATCTTGAGCACATGAGTACTCACAGAGCTACCTGGAGTCATTTTGCATCCATTCAATGCCTTAGTGACTGCAAATCTTTCTTGTCTTGCTTGCTCTTGGAACATTTCCTGTAGGTGTACAATTATATTGTACGCTTCCATGTCCTCCATTTGCTTCTGAAGCTCGGAGTCCATGCTAGCAAGCATAAGGCAAGTCACATCCAAAGAGTCGTCTTTATGCTTATTGTAAGCATTTCTTTCATCTCTTGGAGCATCAGCAGCAGGTACAGCTGGGATTGGAGTGTTTATGACATACAACTTCCTTTCTTGCTTAAGAACAATTCTTAAGTTACGATGCCAGTCAAGGAAGTTTGTGCTATTCAATTTTTCTTTTTTGAGAACCGATCGCAAAGTAAGATTAGATGTGTTGTTTGATGTCATGATCTACATACAAGGAGTTACAGAGTTAATATCTTTATTTAAACCATTTCAATTATTCTCACTATTTTATCAAATTAACAACCCTCTAATGTTAATTCAGAAACTTTTTCAATCTTTTTATATTTCTTAGTGAGTTAAGATCCATATTTACTAAACTTTAAGTCAGCTTTGGCATGACACTTAAAGTCTAGTTATTTAGGTAGGAAACATCTTTCCAATTACATCATATGTAACTCTTGCTATGGGATTGACATCGCATGTCCCTTCATACTAATCCCATTAATGCCATAGGCCCAAAACCATTTTGATAGCTTATTTAAGTCTAACCATTTCAACGTGAGGATAGCACTTTTATCCACCCTACCTAACTAAGATGGTCTAATGCACCCTGCTTTGGCAAATCCTACATTTAGACGATCAAAGCCTTGATAGGTGTCGAACTATGGGAGGCATTTTACGACTTAATATTAATAGAGGGACTTTATTGTTTTAAGTATATGATGACTATTCTATGGGACCAAAGTCGCATACATCATCTATATAACATCTCATGCATGTATATATAAAACATAAATGTATCATAACATGGCCCATGAACTAAGTAAATCATTATTACGATGTCATAGCATAACCATATGCTCGGTCTACCATTGATGACATGAACCTTTTGCTTGGAGCATCATCACTATGATCTCTTTTGATTGACATGAATGGTCTCCATACTTTACATTAAAAGAAAATCTACATTCTATGCTAGTGAAATAAATAGATTACATCAAAATAACGACACACCGGCCGATAAACCAATTACAATAAAATTGTCGACATGCAGGCCAATGTAATCAACAAAACCATAATAAACCTGCCAATCACATGAGTCTAAAGGGCCATGCTATGCATCATGCATAATACATAAAACTATCCAAGAAAACATTTTTCTTGTACAGTTCTAATACTATCAAAGTTAGGGTTTGAGATTGTGTCATGCACGCAAATTAGGGTTTCTTTGTTAAAACCCAACTATCAATCTAATTGACAACCCCACCTTGACGGATGATTATTTCAGCGTTTAAACAAATTAAACACAATAAATCTATTTGATTCTAATCATATTAGAACTGTTTAACAATTAAACAAATCACCATATTAATTCCATAGACGTATAGTCATTCATATCATATGTACAATAATCTCGTTTAACAGTACACATCACACATCCATATAATCAGATGAAATCAATTTAATTGAATCCACAAGTCTGGCTCTGATACCACTGATGGGAATTTAGGGGTCTAATGCCAAAAATATGCAGCAGAAAAGTAACCTAAATCCCCAGAAGGATCCATGTGGTTCAATTAAATTGATTAAGGAACAAGAATCGTACCTTATGTGAATAAAATTATTTTTGATGAGATAGATCTTTAGGCACTGCGAAACCACAACTTCCTCTACGGTATCCACACGAATGACCACTTTGCAATGGGACTCAGTGTGCTAGCACTCTCTAGAACTCATCTATATCAGAGTAACAATGTTCATTTATAATGATAATATCCTATTCAAAATAAAATATTCTCATTAATAGGACTCTTAATTTTGGAATCCAAAAAGATACGTCTTCTCATTCTCTGCACATCTAATGTTAAGAGTTTTGGAATCCAAAAAGACACGTCTTCTTATTCCCTGCACATCTAATGTTAAGAGTTTCGAAATCCAAAAGGACACAATAGTGAAGATTATTATTTATTTTCGCTGGGTTTATACAAATTAAACCCATAACCTATACGCGTCATTCCTTGTGTGCGACCCTGTAGGTTCACTCAATGTTGACAATAGGACTAAAACCCTTTCGGGCCTACAAGACATAATTGATCTCTAGCAAGACATTATGTCTACCCAAATTGAATGAAGATCATCGATCCGACTTTACCTAGTAGATGTCAATTATCTAGTCACTTTGTCACACGATATTTAGTGATCAAGTATGAGGCATAGATCACATCTCTCATAGATTGTTTAATCACAAGTTTTTCTTGATTCCAGAGTTTGATTGAATAAACCAAATATTACTGATAACTTCTTATCAATTCATTTGGGCATGCTATGTACTTTTCTCAGTCTCACTCTTTAAGAGGGCCCAAAATATCTCTCTCAAATTAATGAGAGGGACAAATTCCTTCATGGACACTCATATCCCTCAACATAGTTTATTCCATATCCAATCACAGTCTTATGATCATCTGGTTAAAGATGATGAAGAGCCATGTCAAAACATGAAATTTACTATGTAGGAATCCATGGTGTCATCAGGTCAAAGGACTAAAATAATAACATCATGAAGAGAAGTATTCATAATAGAATCGATATGATATTCTTATGGTGGGTCGATCCAATATAATGTACTCTTACATATATCTATGTGTTGACTTGATATCTCATATCCATGACCAATAAAACGTGATCATCAATCAACCAACATACTAATCTTACTTCATTATTGTTCCATATAATGAATGATTAGGGACAATTTAGAATAGTATTCTTATCACCTTATAGTTTCACTATTAAAGTCACATACTTTAATGATATAAGGAAGAATAAACTATTCAAGGAAACATATTTATCACATTAGAAGAGCATAAATAATAACATGATAAATAAAATAGTTTATTAAATAAAGATAAAACCATAAATGATAGCAAATATCCTGATGGCTTAGGGCACATCACCAGCATGGGCAAGTCGCCTGGATGGGCAAACCCCTCGCCGAGAGAAGGGAACAAGTAGGAAGACAATCCTATACAATCTTCCAAATAAAGAGCTGAACGTTGGGATGAATGGGAAGCTTTCAGATCCAAGCAGTGTCCCTCGTATCCTGAGGTTGAGGCCTGAAAACCTTCATAAGGTCCCTGGTGGGAACTCTAGAAAGGCACGATCTCTACCATAGTCTCGTATCAGCTCTATGCCCAAGTATGAACGGATGGAGAGGATCCGCCAAGAGAGTTCCTCCCCAAATAGGCAAGTCACCATAGGAGTATGCCAGGAGAGAGGATCCTGAGAGATCAGGTCCCTAACTCTCATACAATTCGGAACATCAGTGTTGATAAACATGGGCCATCGGAAAAGGGGGAGATCAGAAATCCAAGTATCTGAACCACATCAATCGAGGATCCATCACCGATCATCCATAACATATTACTCATGATAGACGGAGCATGGCGACAAACTTCCTTCCAGAAGAAAGAATACCCGTGGGTAGACTGAGAGTTCGTAGAAGGGGTCCAGGCACCATATCTAGCATGCATAAAAGAGCTCCATAAATAGTGCAGATCAAGAAGAAACCGCGAGGTATGCCTAGCAAACAGAGCCTCTCTCCTAACTGTCAGAGACTGGATACCAAGACCGCTATCCTGAAGAGGCAAACAAACCAGATCCCAAGCCCGAAGATGAATATCGTGGCCATCCTGCATAGATGCCCAAAGAAAATCCTGAAGCATCTTTCAATCCTCATGAGGCAAGTAATCGGGACAACATTATTAGATAGGAGATGCAGAGGAAGGGACGTAAGAACCGAGCGGATAAGAGTGATCCTCGCCATCATGAATAATCTAGTGACCTGCCAACCATCAATGCGGTCCCGGATCAGCGCTCAATAGTAGTATAGTCGCTAGTGCGAGGCCGTCGTCCCGAGATAGGGATCCCCAAATAAGATAACCGATCAACCTTAGAAAAAATGCTGAAGATTTGGTGTATATTTTCTTTGATTGTCCTGAAAGTCTTCGGACTGAAGCAGATCGTAGACTTGTCTAAGTTGACCTTTTGACCGGAAGGTCAGAAGGTAGCTCTGAATAATGGAAGCAAAAGTAGCCGCATTACGACGAGAAGCCTGGCCCAAGAGAATACAGTCATTTGCAAAAAGAAGATGAGAGACCGAGGGGCCCAGGGGACCAGCCACAAAAGGGGCAATACTGCACTCCTACTGAGCCTGGTAAAATGCACGAGATAGGTCGTCTACAGCTAGAATGAATAGAAAGGGGATAAAGGGCAACTCTATCTCAAGCCCATAGCAGAGTTAAAGAAGTCAGTTTGGTTGCCGTTGATGATTAGAGAGAAGGAAGGCTTCAAAATACAGGCCATAATCCAGTCAATGAATCGGCTGTCAAAACTGAATTCATGAAGAGTGCAATGCAAAAAAACTCCAGCTCACTCTGTCATAGGCTCGCTCCATGTTAAGCTTGACTGCCATGAGGCACTGTCTGGTAGAGGCTCTCTGAAGATCAAGCATAAACTCCTGGGCTATAAGGACATTATCAGAGATGCTCCGTCCTCTAATAAAAGCTCCCTGCTCAATAGAGATAAGACAATGAATCACCTCATGCAGGCAGAAGACTAAAAGACAAGCACAGACCTTATACAGGATAGTGCACAAGCTGATAGGCCTAAAGTGCTGCGGGGAGGAAGTATCAGCACGCTTGGGCATAAGAGTGATGAAGGTCTGATTCCAATCAATAGGAATGGATTTGGATTGAAAAGCAATCAGTATGGCTTGAACAACCTCCTATCCAACTATATCCCAATATTGACGGAAAAAATAAGACGGAAACCCATCAGGCCCAGGAGCCTTCTCAGCACCAAGCTCCTATAAAGCCAAGCGAATCTCATCAGGAGTGATTGGCCTAATAAGAAGGTCATTCTCCTGAGCAGTAACCTTCTTAGAAGGAGGAACCCGAACAATAGGAGCCCCATCATCAAAATCTCAGTCCAATGGACTAGAAAAAATGCACTAACTGATTCCGGATAACAGCCATATCCTCCTGATAATGCCCCTCCTCATCCACAAGAGGCTAGATTCTATTGGCAGCTCGGCGCTTCAAGGTTGCCTGATGAAAAAATCTTGTGTTATGGTCCCCCTCACAGATCCACTGGGCTCTAGACCTCAGTCTCCAATACGTCTTCTGCTGCTAAAGAAGGGAGTGATTAGCTCGGGGAGAAGGTCAAAGTCAGGGATATTAATAAATTTATCATTAGTCTTGTCACCCTGAAAATTCATTACTCTACATCCTTTGTTATGTTCATTTCATGAGTGATAGACAATATATTTTGGAAGTAGTCCAAGTCTTTATCATGACTCAAGTGGAATGACTAGGCAATTCACTCACAAGATTTAAATCAAGATGGGCCTTTCCAATCCATGATTGTCTCCCCACATACACGCACACTATCATCTAAAAAGGCTTCAAAATTTTGAATTTTTTCATAATTTATTTTTATAGACCAAGGACGTCTTACTATCCTTATAAAATTTATTAAACAGTGCTCTCCATACGTATAAACTCCTATCTTACTAATCATTGGCTACAAGTAACGTCACCGTCCATGTAAGCTTGAATTTATATTATTATAATTCTTGCGACAAAATTTAATAAGAATCTTTGCATATAAAAATTAACATTGTTTTCTCTTTCTGATTATTTCTCGAAGGCGGCTTCGGCTAAAGGTGACTAGTTTTCGTTAAGGGGAGGGGTCCATACACAGCGTTCGCCAGCGTTGATGAATTTATTCGTCAAGGAAAATATTGTGTGCATCACATCTGATACAGTAAATTTTTCATGAACTATACCACTTTTTTTTATTAATTTACATGTATATAATATTTATTAAAAAATATTAAAATAGTTTTACGGTATTTCGAAGAAAAAAATTATGAAACTTCAGTTTTAAAATTACGACACCATAGTTACAAATTACGACACCCGTTCAGAAAGTTAAAAAAAATTACGATACTTCAGTTGTAAATTTATGACACCGACACCCATTCAGAAAATATGTCTGGACATAAATTCTAAAAAAAAAAAGTTGAATGAATATTAGTATACGTCACATCAAAATTTAAGATGTACGTACACTACAAGAAAATACTGAAATAGCGACGCAAGTTTAGCGATGCATAATTGCGTCGCTAAATTGCGACCACTTTGCGATGCCTCTGTGACAACAAATATTGCGACGCAATTAGCGACGCATTAGCGACTCAATTAACCAGAAAATTAAAAAAATTAATATTTTAATATTACGATGCAAATAATGCATCGCAATATTTTTAAATTAATTTTTTATAAAATTTAAATATCGGAAAAAAATATTGTGACGCAACTCAGTGCGTCGCAATGTTTTGAACAGAATTAAATATGTTAAATAGCGACGCATTAGCGATGCAATAAAATAGAAAATTAGAAAAATTATTTTTAATTTAGCGACGCACCAATTGCGTCGCAAATAATTTAAATGAAATTAAATTTTATAAAATTTAAATATCAGAAAAAAATATTGCGACGCAACACAGTGCGTCGCAATGTTTTTAAAAGAATTAATATATTAAATAGCGACGCATTAGTGACGCAATAACAAAAAATTAGAAAAAATATTTTTAATTTAGCGACGCATCAATTGCGTCGCAAATAATTTAAATGAAATTAAATTTTTAAAGTATAAATATTTAAAAAATATTGCGACGCATTTAGTGCGTCGTAATGTTTTGAAAAAAATTAAATATTTTAAATAGCGACGCATTAGCGACGCAAGAAACCAAAAATAAATTAAAATTATTTTTAAATTTAGTGACGCAATAAATGCGTCGCAATTATTTTAAATAAAATTAAATTTTATAAGTATAAATATGAGAAAATAATTGCGACGTAATACAGTGCGTTGCAATGTTTTTAAAAAATTAATTATGTTAAATAGCGACGCATTAGCGACGTAATGAACCAAAAAATTAATTAAAGAAATTATGTTTTAATATAGCGATGCACTTGTTGCGTCGTAATTATAATAATTAAAATTAATTTTTTATATAATATAATTATCATATTAAAAATTACCACGCTACCCTTTGCGTCGTATATATTTAAAAAAATTAATTATGTTAAATAGCGATCGGTCCAAAATTGATCGTGGCCGATCGGAATAAGGGCTTGGATCGATCGCAACCGTTGGATTGTCACCGATCGGACTGATCGCCACGGTCCGAGATTGGTCGTGGCCGATTGGGATCACGGCTTGGATCGATCGCAACCATCGGATCGTCGCCGATCTTGGACCGATCGCAACGGTCCGAGATTGGTCGTGGCCGATCGGGATCAGGGCTTGGATCGATCGCAACCGTCGGATCGTCGCCGATCGAACCGATCGCCATGGTCCAAGATTGGTCGTGGCCGATCGGGATCACGGCTTGGATCGATTGGAACCGTCGGATCGCCAGCAATGTCGGACCGATCACATCGGTCTGGAATCGGTCATGGCCGATCGGGATGAGGGCTTGGATCGATCGCAACCGTTGGATCGTCACCGATCGGACCGATCGCCACGGTTTGAGATCGGTCGTGGCCGATCGGGATCACGGCTTGGATCGATCGCAATCATCGGATCGTCGCCGATCTTGGACTGATCGCAACGGTCCGGGATCGGTCGTGGCCGATCGGGATCAGGGCTTGGATCGATCGCAACCGTCGGATCGTCGCCGATCTTGGACCGATCGCCACGGTCCGGGATCGGTCGTGGCCGATCGGGATCAGGGCTTGGATCGATCGCAACCGTCGGATCGTCGCCGATCGGACCGATCGCCACGGTCCGAGATCGGTCGTGGCCGATCAGGATCACGGCTTGGATCAATTGCAACCGTCGGATCGTCGCCGATCTTGGACCGATCGCAACGGTCCGGGATCGGTCGTGGCCGATCGGGATCAGGGCTTGGATCGATCGCAACCGTCGGATCGTCGCCGATCAGACCATCGCCACGGTCCGAGATCGGTCATGGCCGATCGGGATCACGGCTTGGATCGATTGGAACCGTCGGATCGCCAGCGATCTTGGACCGATCGCAACGGTCCGGGATCGGTCGTGGCTGATCAAGATCAGGGCTTGGATCGATCGCAACCGTCGGATCTTTGCCGATCGGACTGATTGCCATGGTCCGAGATCGGTCGTGGCCGATCGGGATCAGGGCTTGGATTGATCGCAAATGTCGGATCGTTGCCGATCGGACCGATCGCCACGGTCCGAGATCAGTCGTGGCTGATCGGGATCAGGGCTTGGATCGATTGCAATCGTCGGATCGTCGCCGATCTTGGACCGATCGCCATGGTCCGAGATTGGTCGTGGCCGATCGGGATCACCGCTTGGATCGATCGCAACCATCGATCGTCGCCGATCTTGGACCGATGCAACGGTCCGGGATCGGTCGTGGCCGATCGGGATCAGGGCTTGGATCGATCGCAACCGTCGGATCGTTGCCGATCGGACCGATCGCCACGGTCCGAGATCGGTCGTGGCCGATCGGGATCATGGCTTGGATCGATTGGAACCATCGGATCGCCAGCGATGTCGGACCGATCGCATCGGTCTGGAATCGTCATGGCCGATCGGGATGAGGGCTTGGATCGATCGCAACCGTTGGATCGTCACCGATCGGACCGATCGCCACGGTCCGAGATCGGTCATGGCCGATCGGGATCACGGCTTGGATCGATTGCAACCGTCGGATCGTCGCCGATCTTGGACCGATCGCAACGGTCCGGGATCGGTCGTGGCTGATCGGGATCAGGGCTTGGATCGATCGCAACCGTCGGATCGTCGCCGATCTTGAACCGATCGCCATGGTCCGGGATCGGTCGTGGCCGATCGGGATCAGGGCTTGGATCGATCGCAACCGTCAGATCGTCGCCGATCGGACCGATCGCCACGGTCCGAGATCGGTCGTGGCTGATCGGGATCACGCTTGGATCGATCGCAACCGTCGGATCGTCGCCGATCTTGGACTGATCGCAATGGTCCGGGATCGGTCGTGGCCGATCGGGATCAGGGCTTGGATCGATCGCAACCGTCGAATCGTCGCCAATCTTGGACCGATCGCCATGTCCGGGATCGGTCGTGGCTGATCGGGATCAGGGCTTGGATCGATCGCAACCGTCGGATCATCGCCGATCGGACCGATTGCCACGGTCCGAGATCGGTCGTGGCCGATCGGGATCACGGCTTGGATCGATCGCAACCGTCGGATCGTCGCCGATCTTGGACCGATCGCAACGGTCCGGGATCGATCGTGGCCGATCGGGATCAGGGCTTGGATCGATCGCAACCGTCGGATCGTCGCCGATCTTGGACCGATCGCAACGGTCCGGGATCGGTCGTGGCCGATCGGGATCAGGGCTTGGATCAATCGCAACCATCGGATCACTTATAATTACTCAAAAAAAAGTTATTAAAAAGTTTTGAAAAATATTTTAAAATTATTGCGACGCCGTAGCGACGCATTTTAGAAAAAAATATTAAACAAATATTGCGACGCAATGTATGCGTCGCAATATTTTTAGTCAATATAATTTTATCAGTATTAATAAATAAAAAAATAATATTGCAACGCATAATTTGTGTCGTAATTATTTTTAAATAAATATATCTAATTAAAAAATATTAAAAAATATTGCGACGCAATAAGGCGTCGCAATAATTATCATAAATTATTATATTAACATTAATAAATAATTAAGAATTTTTGCGACTCCGTAGCGACTCATTTAGGAAAAAATTAAACAAATATTGCGACGACACTTATGCGTTGCAATTATTTTAAGTTAAAAAAAAATTTTCAGTCTTAAAATAAAAGCAATATAATATTGCGACGCATAAGTTGCGTCGCAATGTTTTTAAAATAAATTTATGTAATTAAAAATTTATAAAATATATTGCGACGCAATTTTTCATCGCAATTATTAACATTAATTATAAATATTATCATTTATAAATATTAAAAAAATATTGCGACGCCTTAGCGACACATTTTTTTTAAAAAAAATAAACAAATATTGCGACGAAATATATGCATCGCAATATATTATTA